>JAIUZE010038313.1:0-10186 GCA_022085475.1 Heliosperma pusillum | reverse complement strand
CAGAATCTGCATAGTACCTTCAAATACAAACCCACACCAAAAGACAACAACAACAACAAGCCACAAATATTGTCTATCTAAGGGTGAACATAAACAAACCCACAAATACTATACATAAATCTAACAAACTAAGATAGAACCATAAAGCGACATCAGATTCGGCAGGGCCTCTTCAAACATGAGAGGTCAAAATAAACCCACAAGCGAACCAGGGCTAGTTTTCCCAAAACATAAGTGAGAAACCAAAATCAGTCACACAAAATAGGGAATGGTGAAACAAACAGCTCCAAAATTAAATAACGACCTTGTAAAAACCCCAAAACACACAAAAATAGGGAGCATTTAAACAAAAACCCCAAGAGTAAAATTTGAACAACCACCTTTTAAAACCTGAACTCAGGCAATAAAAACATTTTTCTTAAATCAAACAAAACAAGTTTATCATACATCGGAAATTCAGGAAATATTGAACAGATCACTGAGTACCGTGAATTCAAGTAGCGAAATGGAGCTAATTGATAGAATAATCAAAAGAAGAAGGACGAAGAATAAATAATTGTACAACAGTTCTGACAAGATTACCTATTGACAGGAAGGCGGTAAACCCAAAGATTGAGGAAATTCAGATGCGCAGGAAAAGGCAAAAGAAAACATTCCTGCATGGCCACACATGAACATATGCAAATCGTAAGGCACCAAACCCCAAGACGAGGATCAAATTAGCTAAACATAAGATATAAATACGCAAACAGAAATGCGAGAAACAACAAAGAGCGACTCCCAAAGGTAAAGAACCACAGGAAATAACTAAACTATCAGCATGCAAACAAACCCAACCCCAAAACCGAACTACCAGAATGCAAATAATTCTAAATAGAATACCACGGGCCCAAACCCCAGGAACATGTTGAAGCAGTGGCCCCCAAGCCCAACAAAATCATGAATGAAACGCACGAAATAGTCACAGTACACGCAAAATAAAACAAAAATTAGCAACTCCCAAAGGCAAACAAACGCAGGAAATAGCTAAACTATCATCATGCAAATACATCCAAGTAGACAAACCAAACACCAAACCGAAAAAAGTGAACATGCAAATAAATCTAGATACCATACCACAACCTCAAACAAATAAAGATGCACACTACAGGCAATTACCTGCTCAATGGCCCTTTCGTGTCCCTTTCCTCCAGGCCACGCCTACGAGAATCACCCATTTAACCTGAACAATCCATCCTTTTCCTTGTCGCTGCCTCGATTACTCAGCCATTTGAACAACACCTCACAAAATATATAACAATTCAGTATGATTTTGGCAGCAACATTTTTGCCGGAAATACATCCTTTCCCTTAACCACTGCCAAATACTATGATTTGTTGTAACAATAGCTAACCTTGCATCACGTTGGGTGTACTGTTTTCACCGATGGATCTATTCTGCGACAGCTCCAATATTATTGGCATCGCCTTAGTTTATCAGGCAATGCTCCATAGCACGATGATCCCTTAAGGCGGGCCTTTTGACTGCAAAAGTAGTAAGGTAAATTAATTTATCAGAACACTTTTTTAGCTGTTTTAAAGGGCAAATACACTATTATCCACCCCCCATTATACATATGGGCATCGGGGACAAAAGGGGATAAAGAGGGAGAACGAGGGGAAAAGAGAAAGAATAATGCAAAAAATCATTGTTGTTCATCTTATTCATCAATAGCAAGATTCTAGAAAATAATCAGCTATTTGATTGGAAAGAAATATGAACACCGTGAGATGCAAATAGAAAGAGGCAGATCCATTATTATTTAAGAAGTTTTAATTCAAACACATTTGTAGCTCCTACTCCCCAAATGCTGCTTCATTTTCCTCTCAATTCTCGTGCACCTTGGATGCAGTATATGAGCTAATATAAGGAAACGTACTAAATGGAGATGTCCACACCACTCAGAAATAAGAGAACCTCTCACCAAATAGGTAAGAGTCAAATCTATGAGCAAGATAATCATGTAAGCGGCTAATATCATCTAGACCACCTTGCTGGCCTCCACCCTCACTCCTTCAAATATCCTTTTGTCCTTACCGTGCGTGCGTCACTTAACTCTTCAGTTGTATAGGGGAAAAAAACAAAAAAAAACAATTACCTTATATATTCACACTTTGTGTTTGAGTTGGTAAAAGCTAAAAGATAAGAATTGTAGGATTCACCCTATAGGCAACACCATTAGGGGATTAAACAACACTAACAAAGTAACTTTTAAGAGGCTAATTTAAAGAAAAAGCAACCCAAAACACAGTCGAGAATTGTAGCGATCTATATCAGACTACATACGGAACAGTGTTAACAGTTCATCACACAAATTAAGTTTCCGAAATTCAAAACAATACTGGCGATCATGAATTAACATTAATTAAGCACTACTCACAAAATTTGAGTCGAATATAGGAAGCGGTCTATATATGTAACGCGATTAAAACAGGTGATATCGCAAAATAAGTAATGAAGAAAGGGGTGAAAGCCAATTTCTAAAAATCCAAAATCATAATGGCACTAACATCAATTCAGCACAATTAACAAAATAAACCGTCATCAAACATCAGTTTTGTATCCCCAATTCAGTACTCAAGAGCTAAGCATCATCAACAACCATCACTACTAAACAACCGCATTAGTTAATCAAATACTACATTACTACTAATTACTGTTACCAAACTCAAGTGAGAGTGTTATTTAGGAAGTAATCAACCTGAATAGAGTGAGACATGGAATCAGGCATGCGCATCAGCAGCGGCCTCCGAAACCTCCTTGGTCACAGAACAGATCACCCTAAGGTAGCCATAGGAGTCTTTGAGTTTGGCGAAACAGCCACCACCTTCGACTTCACTGCTTCATCTTCAGCAACTGCTCTTGTTCCAACAGTCTTGTTCACTGCACCTTGAACATCCTCGGTTTCCAGAGTGAACACAACATTAGCTCCGCTTCCATCATTTTCCACCCTAAACAAATATTTCATCAAGTAAATTAGTTGACAACGAAACAATTTGATGATAATGAACAAAAGGAAAGAGACATGCTAAAAGAGAAAACATGACAAACAAGAAATTTAATGGACGGGGTTGTAAAAGGTTTTCTTTTAAATCGACTTATGTATATTGATTGAAAATTGCTAAATTAGATTTTGGAGCAAAGATTCAAGGCATTGAAAGAATATGTTGCAATAAAACAAGTAACATTTTGTATAATTGATATATAATGCAAATGAACGATTTGACATCAAAATAAAGAAATTTAAAAGGATTCCAAAGGGACTACACGAAGAAACAAGCAGAAAAAGTTGATGTACGGTACAAAACAATCAGAAAGATGACATCTACTTGTAATGTAAAACACAAAAATGTGTAGGAAATTAGCAAATGAAACGTAAATTCGTAGAGACTAAAACTGAAATGAAGGAAGTACACTCTCCACATGGCCTCCATCCTTGGTCCGGTAAAGGTGACCATAGCTCAGACGGCTCATCATTTGGCTAAATGATACCACAAACCAGAAATTAGAATTACATAAACATAGCAATAGAGAAGTAAAGTAAACAAAGTATCTAAAGCACTATCACTCAAAGTTTTTCCTCTTAAAGCATATTTGAGCAGATTTGAGTGCCTCGATTTTGAAGACATCTAATCCTGCTAAGAGGAAGTTCTGCAATTAGCAACTATCAACTCTACTACATGTCCTATTCTAACCAGTGCGCTCAACAAAATAGAATAGTGTCAAGAGTTGGGTTTGAGATCCACCATGTCAAAATTAACAATTTACATGAAATCAATTTTAAATGTTCGATTATAGAATCATGTTAGATTCGGAGTCATCAAGAGGAACATACACCAGAAAGCAGCGAGGGGGTAACAGTAAAACAGGGTAATTCCGTATTTGTTAAGGTTCAAGCAGTAATCCTAAAATAATAGTCTAGCAATGACACTAAAATCAGAAAGACACTAATCATATAAATGAAAGTTAATATATCCTAGCATACCACAACCCAAACCCCAGGAATACATCCAAGTAGTATCCCCAAAGTTCAATAAAATCATGAATGAATCGCACGAAATAGTGACAGCACACGCTAAAGAAAACAACAAACAGCGACTCCCAAAGGCAAACAAACACGGAAAATAGCTAAACTATAAGCATGCAAATACATCCAGATAGACAAACCAACCCCCAAACCCCAATCAGTCAGCATGCAAATAAATCTAGATACCATACCACAACCCCAAACCCCAGGAATACGTCCAAGTAGTCTTCCCAAAGTTGGAAAAAAATCAAAATACAAGCGTTGTAATTTAATCAATAAACCCGACTCCGTCAGTACCCACCAAATGGCTACAATGAATAGGCCCTAACAAAACTTTAACAGCAACCAAAACCGATCAAAAACCCCAAAATTGACACAAATATAAACTCAGAAATCAATGATCGGGCACTAAAAAATGGCCATAAACCCTAAAAGTGACCCAAATCAATGATCAGCCAATAGAAAGCGATCAATAAACCCAATTTCTAAAGTAGAAAATAATACCTGAATGATAATGATAATGATTTAGGTAAACATGAAAGAAGATAGTAATAATACCTGGAAAATGAAAGAAGAAGATAAAAAGTGAGATTAGACATTGAGGAATTAGCAGTAGATAGTAAAAATAAAAACCTGGAAAATTGAAAGAAGAAGATCAAAAGTGAGATTAGATGAATGGAGACATTCAAAATCTGACTGAAGGAAGAAGGAATAGGGCACCAGGAAATATGTGGTGTTGTGTGAGAATGAGCGGTGAGTAATGAGGGATAATTGAGTGGATGAGTATGATAAGAGGGTGAGAGGAATGAAAGGCAGGATGGAGGGCAGATCAACGGTTGAGGGAGTAAAGGGAAAGACTATTCATTAGAACAGTAACTTGTAGTTGTCTCTTTTTAAAGAGTGTAGATAAGTTTTGCTTATTAACTTGTAACCGATGTGGGGACACATACGACATACCGTTGATGGGGCATTATATACCGTTTAGTGCTTATTTATAACCACCGTTGTAAATTACAATGAATAGGTGTATCTCACTATCACCCCCGGAAAAATACTTGTTTGGATAGTTTGACAATCTCGTTGTAAATAATTCTGATTTACAACAATTGTAAACAAGAAATTGTGAAATTTTAATTAGAAAGAATAAATCAATATTTTAATCAAATTTTTTAAAAATAGTGGTGGATTATGGTGAAGAGACAACCAAGTGAGCCCATCAATCAAACAAAGAACAACTAACTTAGACCCCCTCAACTACAACATGTTCCACCATATTATTGCTCTCGTACGAGTTACAAGCGAACACCACTTAGCTCGGCTATTTTAATAGTGTAACTGTTACTTATTAACTTTAACTTTATTTAATATTTTATCGGTTTGGGAATATATATTTTGAGACTTATTGTAAAATCTTCAATTGTAAATTTTAGAGGAGAAGACGAGTTTGTTGGAGCTAGTGTCCTCCACAGTTAGTGCAATAACATAAATAAACCTCTGTAGGTTCACAGGGTATACTTTGTATTATAATCAGTTGATACGTTTATCAATAACGGTTGGCTTGCTAGATAAGTTTGACGTTATTGTCATACAGATGACGGTGATCAACTGGTCCCTAAAAGTCACACCTATAGGATGTGTTTGAGAGATGTGATTATTTGAGAAAATGATCATATTGATGCCCTATTAAATGACTAAAAGGTTAGTCAGTGTATTTGACTAAAAGGTTAGTCAATGTGATGATGAGACAATTATTTAATAATGATTAGATAAAGTTAGCTGAGACGAATTAACTGTAATTCGTAAAATTGAATATAAAATGTTATATTTAATTGTTGTATATAATGTAAGCTAATTAAACATAAACCGTTATAATTAATTGGCAAATTATAAATATACGGATATTTATAATTAATGATGTATTATAATGTTGGTCCTTGTAAAACGACGATTATAATATACTACATTATATTGAAAGCTAAAATGACCAAAAACGAAAGTATCCAGATACACTCGGTTTTTAGTCAATGGGTAGTTATTTTGAGGAGATAACATATCCCCATATAATAGACCTAATGAGCCGTGAGTTTTGGGGTGAAGAGAAAAATTGAGTTTTGATTTTTCTAACCTAATTCATTCACTACTGCCTCCATCTCATCTTAACATCACAAAAAAGACAAAAGTAAACAGTAACTTTTGACAAAAACACAAAAACCTTCTTCTCAACAGTGAGATCGCGTAAGAGGTATACTTTCTAGCAAAAGAAAAGGGTATTTCTTGGAGCATCTTGGGTGCAACGATTAGGAGGATATCTACTTTGATATCTCTGTTCTTTACGCCAATTGCTAGGACCGGAGGTTGATTTCTACATCTCTATTCCTTTTGTTGTTTTCGTTTATGACTAGCATTATCAAGTTATTACTATTTCGTTATAATCCTATAATAATTGTATTGTGCTAATACCGATTTCCCACATAATGGAGGTAATAAAAGCGGTCCATGGTAAGTCCAAATGCGGTCGGGGTGGCGTGTTGAGGCATTGGATGCGGACCTAGTTTAGGGTATATTGGATGCAGAGAAGTTTGGTTGTAGCAAAAGTTTCGTGAAGGGACACTATCTCTTATTCTTGTTTTCGTTTATGACTAGTATAATCAAGTTATTACTATTTCGTTATAATCCTACAATAATTGTATTGTGGTAATACCGATTTCCCACAAGTGGTATCAGAGCATAGGCCACGAAATTGTTTTAATTTGATTTCATAAACCGAAACTGTTTATGCCGCTGTGTGTTTGTCTCGATCGAGGACTTTAGTGTCTCGATCGAGCAGTTTTTGTGAAATGTTTTGGTCGATCGAGTACTCATGTTCACTCGATCGAGCTGTTTTATCAAAATGTTTGGTCGATCGAAGGGTATGTTTGCTCGATCGAGGACTTTAGTGTCTCGATCGAGTGATGTTTATACTCGATCGAGGTTCCTGTTTGTCGACTAGGAAAAATTAGTCGATCGAGAGACTTTATTGTTTAATTTCTTCTCGATCGAGTACTTTACAGAATCGTATTTCCTTTAGTATTCGTTTTCATTTAGATTTATTTTGTTATTTTAATCCGTTAAAATAACATACAATGAATTTGTAGATGTTTTAATTTAATAAAGATTAGATTAAAATGAAAATGGAAATGATGTTGAATGAGTTTATCATTTGAAAGGATATTGATTTTTCCCTATTTTGTCGATAAGGACCGTTTTGATGAAAAAAAAATTTTGCCGAAAATTTCTGCTGAAAAATTTCTGTTTTTCCGTGTACAAGTTTTTTTTTGGCCTTTAATTGTACATTATTCGGATTGTGTATAATTAATGTGAAACGGTTCACATATGCTTAATATCTTACATTTTAAAGCAGTTTGAAATGTTTAGGATAATTCATTTTATCAGTAAAATGAATCGGGATTGTAATTGATGTGGGTAATTACAGAATTACCACATAATTATAATCTATGTTGAAAGGGTGGTTTGGATAATAAAACATCGTAATAACTGTATTATGTCTTGCATGTTTTATTTTAGTTGATGCTTTTATAATGTTTTTGGATTATTTTGAATGAATTTTAACGTTTTTACAATCAGTTGTAACTTAGTGTGGCCTTAGTAGATTGTGTTACCGTAATGATGATAACATAGTCTTGGATGTAATTTGAGATCTTGAATCTCCATTTTTTAGTATTGGGTTTTGAAATTAGAATGTAATAAATAGGATCGATGTAATTTTATTTATTGTAATTTCAAATAAGACTAAAGATGGACATTGGAGCTCACTCCCGCTACATGGACCAAGAAGGTGATCAAGTCAAGCTTCGAGGGTCCAATCAGTTGGATTCCGAGTTGTATTTATTCTTTTTGGTAGGATAGGCCACACTAGGACATGTTTTTCCTTTACGTTTTTCATTCTCGTTTACTTTCCTTCGCATGATAGATATAATTGCATCATATTCCGCCTAAACCAAACCACCTAAACCTAAATTGCATGAAAAATGATTCATATAGGTTGAATATTTTAATCATGGACATACATATGTCACTCGCTTTTAGGGTCATCACCTTAGTTAAATCATTCTCGAGTTGCTAGACATTCGTTCACTTAAAATGAATTTAAGTTAAGATGATGGGACCTTCCCCTATAAATAAAAGTGAGACTAGTCTTTATAGGGAAAGCTACTATGAGCCCCTTCTTCGTCGGAAGTCATAATATGACCCCTTCTACGTTGGGTAAGTAGTGAGTGTTGACCTATTTTATCTCAACATTATAGTACGAGTAATATCTCGTGATTATGATGGACTAAAGATAGAATTTACAGAAATTTATCGACCAGGAATTCTAAAAGTAGAATTAGCAAAGAGGTTGGCTTATCAATTTACAGAAATTGAGTCTTGGGATCATTTATATAATTCTTGAGGGAGGTCAATTGTATAAATGCACGAGTCATCGAATTAAACAGTTTTTTCATTAGACTCAAATTTAAAACGATGAAACTTATCATATTTATTTTCTTTTTCCCACAGTCATATATTCAGATATAACTGCTACTAACAAATGGCTGGCCATACTGATGACCCAATGACAAGTGCCACGCTCGGACGTGAGTCTTGGCTTAAGATGTTCATGGACACTATGAATCAGTCAACGCGACTGAAGAATAACGGGTCCAACTTTGCGGACTGGGAGGCGGCATTACGGAATGCTGCCATTGCTGACGGTAAGCTCAAGTACTTGACTGAGCCACTACCGCCCAACCCAGGCCCCAATGCAGGAGCAAATGAATCACTTGCTTATAGTGATTTTGTAATGGAGGCGGGTGCGATAAAGAACGTACTCATCTTTTCAATGGAATCAAATTTGCAAAGGCGATTCATTGCCCAAAGTGCAAACAAGATTTTCACAACCTTATAAGAGCTTTCGAAAGCTCACGAGGATCGTTTTAGCTATGAGCAAAAGGGCGTTCTTTGAAGCGAAAACTCCAGATAGGGCAAGCAAGGTAGCCCACCATTCTGACATGATGAGAATAGTCGAGAACAATGGAAGGGAACTGGGGGCAAAATCGATGAGAAGATCGTCATAGACCGCGTTCTTCATTCACTTCATGATGGTTTTGCCATTTTCAGGGCAAATTACTATATGAATGATATGAAGAAGAGTCTTCATCAGCTCCACTCACTCCTTGTACAGACAGAGAGTGATCTGCAATTGAGTGGGAGTCTGAAACAGGACGTTCTCATGATTGCCAACAAGGGCAAAGGTATGGGCAAGGCTCAGGCCAACCTAGCTGTAGGGAAGCCAAAATTCAAAAAGTCAGGGCAAGGCAAGAGTGGGCCTGGTGAGACTAGCGGTAGCTCACAAGGCAAGACAAAGAGCGATGAAGGTAACGTGGAGTGCCACCATTGCCACAAGTTTGGGCATTGGAGGAGGAACTGCCTCGTGTACCGTGAGGACATAAAGCAGGCCGCGTCTCTCCTGTTGGTATGTCTTGTCTTCTTCTTTTATTCATATGATTGAGATCAACAATGCAAGTTTCGGAACTTGGGTACTAGATACTGGTTGTGGTTCTCATCTGTGCAATCATTTGCAGGGCCTAAGAAACATCACAACTCTCGCAAGGGGTGATGTGGACCTGCGAGTGGGGAATGGAGCAAGAGTAGCTGCCGTTTCGGTGGGAACATATGTAATCCAACTCCCGAGTGGATTTGAGTTATTTCTGAAGAACTGTTACTATGTACCCTGTTTATCTAAAACCATTATTTCTGTTTCCTTACTTGATAAGGACGTTTTTTCGTTTGTAATAAAGAATAATAGCTGTATTTTCTCTTTGAACGATATGATTTATGGTAAAGCTGTTTCCATAAATGGAATATATGTTTTAGATCAAACCACAGAGATAATGCATGTGAGTAATAAGAAAGCAAAGGTTGGTGACAAAGATCAAACCTATCTATGGCATTGCCGTATGGAACACATAAATGAAAAACGCGTGAAGAAGCTCATTGACAATGGGACTATCTCCCCATTTGACTATGAATCTTTTGGCACGTGTGAATCATGTCTCATAGGCAAAATGACTCGAATTTCC
>JAIUZE010038309.1:0-18640 GCA_022085475.1 Heliosperma pusillum | reverse complement strand
AAGTTGGTGACCCAGATCTAATCTTAATTTTGGATTGTATAGCACATTAAGAGGCTAGTATTGACTAGTATCCCTAAACCATTTGATTTTGAATCTTATGGTGTGTGCGAATCTTGTATTCAAGGCAAGGTGATTCGTGCCCTTTTTATTGAAAAGGAAATCGAACTAGTGAGTTATTGTCCCTATTACATAAGGATATGGTGGTCCAATAACAATCACAACCAGAGATAGTTGAAAAGTATTTAATTACCAAGCGTATTAGATCAAGGACTTACGACCTAATTGTAACAAGAAATATATATCAAAGTATTGACTTTGATTTTCTCCAAAAGTATTGTGAAATAGATTCACGAGTTAACTTCTCTAACACACGTTATGAGATAAGATGTTGTTGAATAGAGAAACAGAACCTTATACGATATGGTTTTGTCGTTGTCAAGTTACACTGAGCCACTTGACTAACCTCGGGCTTTTATTATTTTGTCTACTAATTCTTTTCCCACCATATCAAAACACATTTAAAACAGTCGTATTTTATTCCATATAAGATATGGATGGGTAGCGTTGATGCGTGTATTTTATATAGACTTTCGAGTCCATTTATGCACGCATTTCTATGTCATTTAGGTGATATTATATCACCATATGCCCCTATTTGGCTACTTTGTACTTTCATTACTATTTTGTAGGTACAAGTTGCGTAGTAGCGGAAACCGAGCCAAAACAGTCCACTTTGCATGCATTTAGGAGAATGGAAGGAACGGAACAGAAGCTCTTGCATGGAAAGCGTGAAACCGCTTGCAATCAAGTCCAAAGCCATGTCCAACACTGCACGATAGGCCAAAAGACCTCGATCGACTATGCCTTTGATCGATCGAGGAGAGTTGAAGAGAAAAGTTGTTCGATCGAGCTGTCATGTGCTCGATCGAGTGGTTGCTGCTGAAAAGTTGCTCGATCGAGTAGAATTGTTACTCGATCGAGTGATTTCCTCCAATAAAGTCCTCGATCGAGTGGTATTTTCCCTCGATCGAGTGGAATCCATCGTGGGCCTTAAGTCCATAGCTTAATTAGGGTTTAAGAGTCGTGTTTTGCATTATATAAACTCTTATTTACGTCATTAGGAAGGATTCAGAATCATTAGGATTCAGAATCCTTAGGGTTCGGAATCATTAGCATTAATCTTCCATTAGTTTCTGAACTTTATCTTTGGTTTGCATTCGGGTTTATGGACGTAGGATTTGTTCTTTACGCCGGATTTGCTAAGATTGTAAACTTCTCTTTTCTCTCTTTTATTCTTACTTTTGTTTTCGTCTTAATTACCGTTTCTCTTCTTAATTACTGCTGCGTTATTGTTCATGCTTGTTAATTACGATTTTATTATGTCTATTGTCATATGTTTAATCGTCTTAGCTAGCATCGTTAATAGCATGAGTAGCTAGTTCTCTTGTATGTTGGGATGAAGGAAACTGTAGTAGAGGCATGTTAGGATAGATTATTTTAGTTAGTCTTGAATATGAGAATCAGTTTAAGCAATTTAATTGAGGTTTAGTCGAATGAGTGCACGCAGGACACTAGGCTAGGTAGTTAACCCTGACCTGGATCGAGAGATTGGAAGGGAAGGGTTGCTTAGAATTGATAGGTGCCTCCTAAGAGGACGAGAGTTAATTAGGAAAATCCCTAGGGCGGTTTGAGACCGAGAGGAGAAAACCATTGCCCTTCTCATTGATAGATTGACTGACTTAGTTGACCCGTAGATGCCGATACTGCAGCAGACCGAATCCTAGCATATTTCTCTTTATCTGATTTATTCCATACCTATTTCTTCGTTTATTTCTCTTTCCTTTAATCTTATTTAGTTTAGTTAAAACCATTTCAAAACCCCCTAGATTGTTACTGGCAGATTTAGATTTCAGTTAATTAGTTTCCTCCCTGTGGAGATCGACCCTACTTCCGTTATCTTCTTAGTTAGTAGACTTAGGTTTTATTTTTGGTGTATAACGACCACATCAAGCGTACCTAATTTATAAGTTATCTGAATGAAAAAAGTGCTCAGTAATCCTGCATTGATCACGAGAACAAAACGTTTGTGGCTCGTGATGCTGTCTTTCAAGAAAAATGCGATTATTTCTTGATAAGACAGAGTGGAAGAAAATGTTTTAAGAGCCACAAACTGAGCATAAAAAAGTTTCCTTATTGCTTATTCAGAAGTTGTTTCTTCGGAACCTAGGAGGTCAGGTGGAATTTTTTCAGTCTTTGATAGTGATGAATTCGTATTACTTTTTAGAAAGTAACAAACCTGTGACTTATAAAAGACTGTTTCTAGTCCCAACTTCATGTTATGGCTTAGAGTCATGCGATTCGAAATGGACTCCATGCACGATGGTCAAGTATGTGACCTGGTAAATTTTACTTGAAGAAGTACGACATCTTCAGTATAAATAGATTTTTAAAATCAATATCTGCATGGATAAACATAAAGATGTTTTTCCAAAACTAGATTGGTAGGCAAAGAGTTTGCACGAATCTTAATGCTTCGATCCATTCGAATATACTTAGTTATTGCAGCATTTCATAATAGTATGATGACAATCTTCTTAAATACGATTCTAGAAGAGATAGTATATTTTATATCCACCTGTGAGTTTGTAGATCCTAATTATCCTAAGTTAATATGCAAGATTAAGAGGATGTCTTAAGTAAGCATTAAAGAGTTGGAATTAGCGTGTCAATCATGTTATAAAGAATTTCTCGAAATGTCGAGGAATTATGTATATACAAGAATTTTAGTGGGAGTAATGTAGTTTTTATTAGTCTTATATGTGGAGTCATATTGATCATTATGAGTGATAGAAGACATCGGAGACGTGAAATACATCTCTTTGATATCCAGATTTGTGGAGATAGATCCGAGTGAATATTAGCATTAAGTCAAAATTCTTATATTGATAAGATCTTTGACTAGTTTAAAGAAGCTAAACACATGATAATTGATTCCTTTTGCTTCCGCTGCGGGATCAATTATATACGCTGTGATGTATGCTCAATCCGACATTTTACATGCTTTGAGCATGACGAGTCGTTTGCAATCAAATCCAAGTGAGAGTCACTTGATAGCCATAAAAAACATCCTTAAGTACTTGCAAAGGACTAAGGATATGTTCTGAGTGTTTGGAGTACATATACTGAGTAGTGTGTAATGGGTTACACATACTTCAGTTTCCAAACTGATCAAGGTGATTTGAAATCAAGAATTGGCTATGTTATATAAAAGATTTATCTGTTGGAAGAGTTCCAAGCAGAAATGACTATTGAAAAGGTTCCAAGTAAGAGTGACAGTTTCAAGTATAAATGTCATGTATCCGCTAAAAGTGTCTCAGGCAGTTAATCATTGCGGATTTCACAACGGAATTGGAGTACATTGCATCATTTGATGAGGCATATGAAAGTAGCATGTATTCGATAGTATTGGAGGGACTAGGAGTAGTTCTTATAGCTGTATATCATATCCCATGATACTGGTAAAACATTGGGAACTACCTTTAGGCTAAGGGGCCTAAGTCTAGAATCAAACCTAGATACGTACTCAGAAATTTTTATGTAATATGAGATTACGTACACAAAGGAAATAGCAATCAGAATTGGGAATGATGCAAGTATTGCTGATCCATTAGCCATGTCTTTTGTAGGATGAACATGATAGTCATGTCATTTCAATAGGGATTGAAACGTGTACCTGAATTGTTGGAGATTATGGAATATGAAATTATTGATAGCGTATCAATTTTTCCATATATGATAATCGCATTCATTGTTAGAGTTTCATTAAAAGCTTTTTTATTTAGTTTGACTAAATATAAATACTCTGTTTTTTCCGAATTGGTTTAATAATAAGTTGAACACAATTCAAGTGACCAAGATGAACTTAGTATCATTGTCCCTAGTCACTCATATGAGGTGACATCTCGTAGTGACTAGATTGTAAGTCGAGCGATGGCTAGTTCATGCCATTGGGTCATGGAGATGACTGGTCGTTTACATAGACAGACTGTATGACACTCTGTCGGGCAGTGACCTTTATAGGATCCCTTATCAAATTTTTGAAGCCTGGTCGTGGCAGGGATATCTATGTTATTCCTATGAGTCAGTTCTTTAGACTGGCGGCCATTTACCTGAGTCGGTGTAGTTTCCGATTGACTTTGGTTTTTGTCCTTGCTCGTGCCGTGAAAGGAGGCCGATGGGCATCTTCTGGGTCATGGTCATCTGCATTATACAGTGTAAGATGGATCAACAAGATTTGTCCACCCACGCTGGGTAGTAACATCTTCGGGCCACTTGAGGAGTAATGACTGGAAAAGCGTGGCCACTCTCGGAAGAGATCTATGGTAGATTTTCCGGTCAGACAGTTACTCTCCTAGATCGAGAAAACCACTCTATTTATATTTTTCAATCGCTAGTGCTACTTGAAAGACACCTTGCGATGAGTGGGAGGATGTGACACAAAAGAGACAAGAGAATCGGTAGCACACAACTTGTCGAGACAAGTGGGAGATATTGTAGGAGGAGGATTCCTCCGCAATAGTGTTGCTGCTTGCACAACTTATATAGGACAAATGGGACATTGTTGGAGTAAGTGTCCTTCATAATAGTGCATTCATATAATAAATCTCATTTGAAATATACGTGGCATGATTAGTATATTTTGATACTTCACGTCAGTTGATTAACGTAAATCGGTAACGCTCAGCTGACTAGAGCTAGACGTTATTGTCGTATGACGGCGGTGATAAACTGATCCCTTTCGGTCACACCTATAGGTTGAGACCCAAATAGAATATTAATTATTTGTATACGCTACATTTTAATTAGTCCCTTACATGTATATTTCACATATGTTTTATTATAAGAGTTAATTATTGGAAATTGAGTTATGAACTCAACCCAATTAAGTATATTAGTCACTTATGCGATAATAGACTGAATAAATTTTACGCCTTATTTTAATATGATTAAATAAGATTTAATTTAATGATTAATCGTTAATTCTTTAAATTAGTTGAGGTTATGCATATATTTTTGAGGTAGAGGCAAATAGTTAAATTATATTTACAAGTAGTTGTAAAATAAATTAACTGGGCATTGTGAGACCCATTATATATTGATATAATGATAAAATATCACTTAAAATTTAAGTATATATTATTTAATAATTTGTGTCATATAATATTTATAAGATCAAATTAACACTTAAGCATATGATTAATCAGTATTTGTGAGACAAATATCAAAAATCAAAACGGTCCATATTGGACACATGTGGACCAGTTTTAAGTAGTAGAAAAGAAATGTGTTTATTCTCTACTAATTCCACACTCCACCATATGATTTTGACATGTATGACACATGATTATAACATTATACAATCCTACATGTGAATAAAATATGCATGTGAATAAAATAAGAAGAAAATCACCACTTTGAGGCTTGGTGGTACCGTGCAAGTGCTCATAAAATGAGCATTTGTTGTTCATTTTTCCACTGCACTTGATTCTTCATTATTCACATCTTTTCTCTAAAAACCTCATCATTCTAAACTCTCTAAAACTAATATTCCTATTACTAAGAGTAGTAATAAAATTTATATTAGTTTCTACTTGTCACTTATATAATCTAGTCCATTATTTAAGTGATTGTTTTGGGTTTAGTCTTGGGTGCAATTTGGAAGGAGGCTTTCTAATTGAAAGTTAATTCAAGGAGGATCATTCTATTGATTCTAGCTAAAGAACAATAATAAATGAGTTTCTTATTGTGCCCTATTATTCCGAAAATATCAATGTAAGGACATTACTTCTTATATTTTATTATGCATTTTAATCTGGATGCATGTTCCATAGATCATTAATATTAACCAAATTAATTTGTAATTTGTTAATCTAATTAGAGGAGTATTATTAGGGTCTATGAACTTTCAAAATATCAACGAAAATGTCACCGAAATTGAAAAAAAAATAGGATAAAATAAATACAAGGAAGCAATCATTACAAGAAATAAAATAGGTTACACAAAATCTCATTGAAGAGAGATTATACAGATATAATCCGTCTTCAGCTATACACCTCACAAAGGTTAAGTGGGAGACATACTCTCTCTCCTACTTGCTATTTGTGAGAGGTTTTCAGCTGAAGACGGAGGGAATTTTTCTAAAAGAATTGTAATCTTATCGTTATTATATTCATTGTATTTCTTTACGTTTAAGATTCTTTTATTGATGATATATTAATATATTATTGTAAAACTTTGTGCATTTGGACTTCAAAATTCACACACTTTGTCCATTTATCAATATTAATGATATCAACTGTTTAAGAAGCTATCACGTGCATTTTTGCTCGTGTTTAAACACGATCGATGCATTCAGGAAGAGGAATTTTAGGGAGTTTGAGATTAGCGGATATGAGAGATTGACATCAGCTGATATAGCCAGAGTAAGAAAGTGGTTGTAAAGAGTGAGTTGAGTGTGAGGTTTGAGCTGAGGGTGTCGTAACAAAATTTATGTGGTATTAGGGTTATTATGTGATTGGTTTAGAATGAAATAAAAATTGGGTTGAGGTATGACGGTTCAGACCAATGCATAAGAGAAGTTGATATGTGAGTATTTATATGTGTTGACTGAATAAAAAATTGGTCAAGAACGAGTATTAAATAAAGTCAATTTATATAGCTTTAATATCATACTATACTCTGGATGAATATCATATGATAATTAAAAACGTTGCAATATAACTCGTTTTATCTAACCAAACATACTCTGGATGAATATCATATGTGTTAAGAGAATAGAAGGAGAATGTATGATACATTGGTACATTGGTTTGGTTCAATAATATGATAATTAAAAACGTTGCAATTGTCGTATTGAGCAATCAATAAAATTAGACATGAAAAGAAAATTTATATACTACAAAAAAAAACACAAATTTATATCATGTTCATTGACTTTTCTCCAACATCCGAATATCTTATCTTTGTGTCACTATTATTTTTTTTCCAAAATAATGAAAGTTGGCAATATCCTATAGAAGACCCAAAAATGGGGTCAACACTTTTGATTATAAGAGTAAAGGGAGCATAATTGAGGACACCCGCCAATACACGTCCTTTGGCCAAAACAAAGACCACCAACATGTTGTTTAACTCAGGTCTCAACAACACTTTCAGGGCACCCACCAGGCCACCAATACACGTCCTTTGGTCTCAAAGATTTATAGATCTCGTTTTAAATGAGTCTAGCTAATCAACATGGCACTTTCTAACTGTTTGTTTAAAAAGTAGGCCTCGATAACTTTTAGACACTAGTTTTACACCCGTATAAAAATTACACAGGTCTATTATACTTCATTAAATATAATAATAACAGTGTATATGCACTCCTTTCATTCATTTTTCCCATTTTGAGCATAAATAAATAAATTGAAAAATAAAAAAAGATTAAGTCATAAAATTTAAACGTTTACATTTATAATCAAGACATTTTAATGGGAAAGAATTGAAAAAAAAAGTAACATATAGATGCCGAAAAAGATCGTCAATGTTCTACCTTGGAAATCGCAATAAAGCAAATCGGAAAATAATAATGGAATAGAATACGACTAATTTTGAATGTAGGTAGGAGGTACATGTTAATAATACTTGAAAATGTTGTCCGATTTGGTTAAAATTTATATTTTAAAATTCACCTTATAACGGGTTAAAATTTAATAATTACTCAATATGACAAAACGCCAAATTCAAATATGAAAATGGTTTAAAACTAAATGGAAAGAAAACCTCACATTTGTTTGGGTAAATTGACACAACTAACAATCTAAAAACGCACGAAACATAATTACAACAAAAATTCTCATTTAACATTAAAACGGTCAAGTAGGTAAAATAAAACAAAAGCAGAATGCATATGAAAAATGGGATGATACTTAACCGTTTTATATTACAACGAATACATTTGTCTTTAAAGAGACATAATGTAGAAGCAAATTGTGGACTCTTGTTATGATATAATGGTATACGAAGTATTACATTTAAACCCATAGTCTCAAACCCTCCCATTAACGCTCACAGATACTACCTTCCTATTGTTTTTTTTGCTTATCATCAAAAAAACAAATCGTCTCTAACCCCCTTTGTCACATATCTCTCAGTTATCCTACTTCTTGACGGAGACTCGTGTATATATGTGTTCTTTAAATAATACTCAGTAAGTACTCAGAGTTTCTTTTACTACTCGACACTTTTTTGTGCTAATTCCAAATATTCGTACATGTACATGTAAATTTACCTTAATATTTTTTAAAGTTGAAATTTTCTCAGACAGTAGAGTAATCTTATGATAAAAATATCAAATCCGTTGGTTTTTGCATTTAATTGTTTTTTTGTTTATCTAATTCACTCCAATGATATTTTTGGAATTTTTAAAATAAGTGGTCACAATAATTTTTCATTATAAGAGTTTTTACAAAAGAGGTATTTATTTGAAGTCAACACGGTGATAATTAAACTAATGTTTATACAATAATATGAAGTTAGAGTTGAAAATGATATGAATTTGCAGATGAAATTGAAGTTAGTACTTAGAAGTTAGGAGGGTCAATTTTTTGCAATTGTTATTTATTATTTTTTAATTCATTCATTTGTAATTGTAATTGTAATTTTCAAATCCCATTTTTATCATATGAAAAATTATGTATTGATATCTGTTTATTTTAATGTATGTTCATTTTAAGATATGATTGAAAGTAAATGTTAGCATATGTTTCAGCATATGAACAAATGTGCAAAGTGTGAAATTTCTAAAATGGATGTTGTAAAAATTAAAAGTAAAGTTGCTAAAAATTAGGAACCCCACGTTATTCCTTCAATTGCCAACTTTTTTTCCTCTTTTTGAGGAGCCAATGGGAGGAGTTTAAAAAACTCTGCTTTTATATATATAGAAGATAGAAGATAGAAGATAGAAGATTGTAAGAATGAATCGGCCTATAACTCAAACACTAAGTCAAGCTTAAAATTTTCGCTCAATTTTCAGTAGATAGTATTGGGCCTCTAATAATTATTTATTCTAAATAATGCAATCTGTAGAAATTGGGCCCACCACATACTATATAGAGACTATAATCTTTAGTATTAATGTTGGTTTATATTATTTATTGGTTTTCATTATTGTATATGAACTTGCCCTAACGAATCTAGCAAGTGAAACTAGAAATTTTCCCGCTCAAATAAATCTAACCTACAGAATGGGTTTTAACATGTTTGGTTATTCTCAAATATTTGGCTTAAACTTTTGATTGTTTTATAAAAATATTGGCGTAATTATAATTCTTATTTATAATATTTGTAGAAAAATATACTCAACCAAAAAAATGTTGGATTTACACTTTTCTATCTCTCAATAATTAATTGTACACGTTAATAACTATAGACTCTAACATTAAATTTAATGATTAATTACTAGATATTAATTTTTCTATATAATCACAATCTAAAAAGCAATGCATCGCACGAGATATACTTTAGTTATTTATTAATTGCTTTGTCATTCATATTGCAAATTTCATTTAAACTTTATTTTCAATGTTTCAGTTGTTCATTTGAATTTCACTGTAATTGTCGGTAAAACAATGATTTTATTTTATTCGAGCGTTTCATTTGATACAAGAATTTAATGTTCAAGGAGTAATAGTGGCTAAATTAATTTTTTTTTAAAAATTATCAATTTAATGTTTTGAATTAAAATTATTAATAGATAACGTTAAACTTAAAATGTGAATCTTACCGTCAGATGAAGATTGGTATCATTTTCTGCTATTAGCTATAAGACCGATCTGCTGCGGTTGTATCGAAGGTCGCAATGCGAGGTAAGTTTATCAGATCAGGAGATGTATATAGCCTTTGTCATGGACTTCACACTGCGAGGTAAGTTTTTGCCTAGTATTTTAGTTCAGTTAGCCTAGTGATGCGTGGTCGCTGCGGGTGTATTACCGTATCTAGATGGTATTGCGGTATTATAATATTTGAAAATCTATACTAAATCACTAATCAAATTCCATAAGCTAAATGTTTTACAATTGCGGTTGATTGAGCCATTGATGATTTTTGAAATGATTTTATATATTTATTACTATTTTGGATAACTATGTTTAATAAATTTAATTTAAGATTTGAAATCTATTATTATATATTAGCCTTATTCATGTTGTCTACTGTAATATGGATGAGGAGAACGCCTGAGTTACTCCCCACTGATTGTGGCATGTAATTTATTAACATGATATGTATTGAATTGGTAGATCAGAGTGAGAGTTAGCGAGTTTTCTTTTGGGACTTCTCTGTTTTAAACTTTAGTTTAATCTGAACATTTGTTTTAGATTTGGAGTTCTTAGACCTTGTTTTTTATGCAAGTGTTGAGTAGTAGTACTAATTTTACTTATTACTATTTTGAGACTTACAGTTTTAGAATAATAATAATAATTTTTAATTCTTTTTTTTTATTTCACCCAGTTGTTATCATTGTGTTATTTAATCCCACATCGACAGTATTTCCGCCAATGCTTTGCATTTGAAAGTATAGGGGATTTGACTCGCCTAAAACATCGTTATTTAAGACAGTCAAATTAACAATTAATTACCTAACTTAATGCTACACAATAAACTAAGTATAACGATAAGTAAGGGTCGAAGCCAAGGGAAGGGGAAGATGCAAATGTGTAAATAAGAAGAGTACCTAGAGTTATTATGTAGGTAACAATGCAATAAGTAAAAATGGGGGGTTTTGGTTTAAATCAAAGGCAATAGCAATTCAAATAAGAGTAAAGAACAAGTAAGCAAATAAATATGAGATTAATCAAGATGAGAAAAGATCTTAACCCAATCCACATGGTTATCCTCTAATGGTTGGTCCTAGACACAAATCAACCTCCAAATATCTAGATTACTCTATTGTGGAGAAAAATTCTAAAACCTCATTAATAAAAGTCAATAACAAGGAAATCACACTTAATTATTGACCCTACTTATCAACTAATCAAGTACAACACATACATTGATTAAAAGACAAGAAGATGAGCATGAGTGATTCAATAGAGGTAATTCGGCACAATGAACATAATTAATACCCAATTACAATTTAACCCCACTCTTATAGAATAAATTAAGGATAAATCACATCCACTAATTCAACCTACAAGTTGCTGCTTAAATAGAAATTGCAAAGAAATCACACTTAACAAGATCTAACAACAAATAGATTAATGACATTAACAAGATTAAAGATGCAAGGAAATCACACTTAACAACTTAATCAAGCAATAAATCATTAACCAAACATTAACACAAAAAGATTAACAATAATAAAGATAAATAGATGAAGATTAGAGTGTCTTACAACCAAAAGATTCAACCTTTGGGATTAGATTAAGAAATAAAATTAGTTCTTCATAGTAGATCTAAATACCCAATAATCAGATAAATAATCTCCCAATTACAACTTGATTGAAAACCTAAAGCATAAGATAATCCAAACCTAATGTTTTTAACATGTATTTATAGTCTAGGCCTAAGTAGAGATATGGGCCTCAGAATGACCACTAATGAAAATTCGACGAAAAACAGAGTAGCACAAAAGCGCTGATGGCGCCCCATTGATGCGCCGCTGGCGCCAGATGCGCTGATGGCGCTTTGCCATGCGTCGTCGACGTCTCTGGTGCTGCTGTTTTTCTTCAAGTTCTTCATTTCCTAACGTCTTCATACTTTGGCTCATTTCCCGGTCTTTAGATGTGTCGCTTGATATAAGGTTGTCATTGGATCAAGTCTTCATCCTCGAAATTTGCTCAAAACTCGATTGTTGAACCGATATATGGAAAATGGGTAATTGTGACGAGAAAAATGCAAAACCCCATCCAAACATCACTTTATTCCACTAAAAAAACTAATTAAACTAGTACTCATATGAACCTATCAGGATTATAAACAAGACTTTAATGTCATAGATAAGATAACCTTAATATTAGATTTAACCACAAACCCCTTATATGACACTCTCAAGCCTTTTCGTCCCTCAAGGTCACTTTCTTTTGGTAAAAATTGATACTTTCCCTATCTTTCCTAAGCTAATTTATTCCTAAGATAACCTCGAATCCCTGTAATAGAAAGTTTAGTAGATCTACTAGAAATTCTACACCACCATTAATTACAGGTACACTCCTATACACTTAAGTGCATGGCACCGCTTTCGCATATGGTGTGATACCCTTGTCTATAATTCTTTCAAAGTTCACTTGTCCCAAGGTTAATGAATGACTATTATATATACAAGAATGTGTCTCCCCTGAATCGAATAGAATGAAAGAAGGTGGAAGGTTGATGAGAAATGTATCGGTAACGACATGTGCATCCGCCTCCGCCTCTTCCTTTCCAATCATGAAGAGCTTACCACTTGACTTAGTCCCCATGTCCCCGTGCACGGTGCTTGTTGAGGCTGCTTGTTTTGCTCCATTGCCTTCCATTTCTCTATTGTTGTTGTTTTTTCTTGGGTAGAATCCTCTTAAGGTGCTTCATCCCCCATTCTTGGTGTAGATCCCACTATTTGTTCCTCTTGCGTTATTCCACGACTCTGTGGTCCTATTGCTCCCGATGCTTTGTGTAGGCCGTCCAAAATCATCCTCGCAAAGGTAGCCCTGAAACAATCCTCCTCTTCACGAACTCCTACACTTCTTTATCTTGTCACCATACTTTCCACACCCATAACATTGGGCTCCAAATGGCCTCATCTCCAAATTGTTTCCATGGACCCAAGAATTGCCTTGTCTTATATCTTTTCCATAGCCAAACCCGCCAGTGGAGTTAGCACGTTTTTAGATGTTGTCCGACTTCTTGTTATGGTCTCTTCCTCCTTCACTTTCGGATTATCTTTTTTCCCGTGGTTTCTCCTTTTATTCCCTTAGTTCCTTAACCATGTTCAACAACCTCTTTGCATGACCTGCCCTGTCATGACCTCCTTTTGGTTCTCCGACACCTCCGCGGACAACTTCTACATGATTTCAAGCGTCAAACGTTTCTCAAAGCTTACTTCTAGGATCTCTGGGCTTAGTTTGAGAACCGTGAAGTAAGTTTCCAATTCATTAAACTTAGTGTAGTATTCATGAAAGTTCATTCCTTCAGTCATAATGAAGGAATCAAACTCTGCCCTTAGTCGACTTCTCATGTGCTCGGGCACAAACTTAGCCCTACGTTCCCCTTTTTGACTATTCTAATCAAGCATGACCCTGGCATCCGTCGCCGCCTCATAAAACCTTCTTATCTCGTCCCCTTAGTGTGCCAGCAAAGGCGAGCCTTACCATTGACGTAGAAGGCTGCTTGGTCGACCTTGAGTCCTTACGGACATCCCACTACATCAAATACTGTCTTCATCTCCTTTATCCACTTATCTAGAAATTTCGGTTATCCCACTCCTTACTACTTAGAGGTTCAATGCCTAGCAATGACATTGCTTAATCTGGTATCGTCCAACACTCTTTCTGTTGAAACATATAGTTATATGATTGGTTTTAATAATGACATGTTTGAATCTATAATATGATTGTGCTTGTAATCGTGTGTTTCAGTCAAGTTAGATGAAGCTCGATTTGGCACTTAAATTTATAGCTAGTTTAGCTATAACCTTGATGATTTGTAAGGCAAAGGTGAAGGAAAGTTATAGGTCATTGTACTATAACTTTGTAAATGCTGAAGCAAAGTTATAGATGTTTCGACTATAACTTTGATAACTATCAAGCTCAAGATCAAAGAGAAAGTCTTAAAGAAGCTTGTGGAGCTCAAGATGAAGAGCTCAAGAATTAATTGAAGTCATGATCAACATACTGAAGATATCCATGAAGATTTGATAGTACAAGTCGTCGTCCAATAATGGTACTTCTCTTTAGTAATGATGGGAACTAGAGTTATAGTTGTTTTAACTATAACCTTACTTACCAAGCTCAAAGTTATAGGTGATGTTATTATAACTTTGGAGCTGCGAAAATACGGCGGTTGTTTTAACTTTTCAAAACGGTTTTGAATATAGTTTTAAATAATCTTTTTAAAATAAAAGTATTTATAGTAGATTAAGGTTTAAATTTATTTAGTTTGAATATTATTATGATTTCTCTATTGATTAGTAAAACAAATTATGAGTTGTCATGCTATCTAGGGTTTTCATATATGTTCCAGACCAAACCCAAATCTATCTTACTAAGCCCACCAATGGACCAGGGTTTCACGCAAGTTACGCCTATGTGTCGTTCTACCCGTGATTACCTTATGTTTAATTATGGTTTAAAGTAAGATATAAACCTAATATCCTCTTGTTACACAAGGGAGGCACATGGTTTATTAGGGTTTGTAAGTTTAACCTAATACCTTTCTTACTATCCAAGAAAGGTCACGACTAGAGCTAGGGTTTTTAATTAAAACCTAGTTTGCCTCTCTACTATAAATACCCATGCTTTCCATGCATTTAAAACTAAGCTTTTCATACTAGATTTTATATTTTGCATTGTGATGAATATTTAAAATCTTTATTTTACAAAACATTATTTTCGAAAAGTCGTACCTACTCTTTACTTTGAGAATACGTTATTGGATAAGAGTGCTATATTTGTTTCTTATACGTTCAATTGTGTGAACACCAAGAACAATCAAAAACACTTTCTTATTAACGTAAGTTAGAATCGAGTATTTAGCGATACTCAACTTTGAAACGAGTGTTTAATGGTACTCAACTTTGAGTTATAACTAGAGTTAGTTCTACGAGTGGGTTGATAATTTTGTAATCCGGAGTAGGTACTAAAATTATTAATCGAGAAATAGTGGACGTAGGTTTCGAGTTGTGGAATTGAACCACTTCAAAACTACCTTGTGGCTCGTGTCTTTTTATTCCTTTACTTCCTTTATTATTTCCATACACATGTCAAGTAATTAGTTGAGTTGAATTTAAGCAATAAATTCAAACTACGCATTACTACTACACGCTTATACAGAAAATCAAAAAAGTAGGCATACTTTATTTATACACAATTCACCCCCCTCTTGAGTATTTGGGATCAATAGAATCTTCACTTTCTTTGTCCTTCTTGACGCTTTGCAACCCCGCGATGACTAAAGCACTAAGTTAGAACATACGTTTGATCTCCTTAGGCGTCCTGTCGAAGAGGGACCAATTAGAACCGCCCCTTCTCGGCATCGTGATGTATAAGAAAGTAAGAAAACGTAAGAGCATAACTCACGCCTTGTATCGTACAATTGTAAAACAAATCCAGGGTAGCTGCCACTCGATCGAATACATGAAGTAATTCGGCCGAGTAGAACTAACTCGGACGATCCTTGACTCGGTCGAGCACCCCTCTTACTTGGGTCGAGTGCACCACTTCCAGAGAGAATCTTAAACTCCCCCCTGCCACAGCTGGTCGTGTGGACTGGGCCATTCGGGGGAGTAGGGTAAATTTGGTTAAGTCCTTTGTCTCACCCGGACGAGTAGAAACATTCATACGACTCTAATACAATGTCAAGACTGTCATAGACATACAACGTTTGGACAATAATTCCTGATACGCACATTAATCATGTTTTTCACATGATTTTGCAAGGGATTTATGGGTTTTTATGGGAGGGAGCGTTTTTGGTTGTTTATGAACTAGATGCCCCCACGGTGGGCGCCAATTGTTTTAGCTAGATTAATTGCCTTAGTCAGGCTAATCCTGCTAGGATAGAAATGTGAGTTAACTAGTTAAAATAACACTAGTATTTTTACGTGGAAAACCCTGGGAATAACGGAAAAAATCACGGGCACCAAGCCAGGAGAGGAATTTCACTATATAGGTAGGATGATTGCAACGTTAACACTTAATCGAATACAATGGTGATAAGAGTAGTAAAAGAGTAGAGTGTTGTATTTTTTCTGATGGAGGTTTTCTACCTATTTATACTCTTCAATCCTATTGTCTCTAGGTTAAATTAATGACGTTGCTAATAAATATGAAACATGCCTTATTCACTCGCCTGACTGGGTCAAGGTGGTTATGGTGCTTTAGTTGATTGGTGGAGTTGTTTGAGTCGTGCATGTAGGTTGTTGGGAATGTGGAGATATTTTCCCAAGAATGTAGGAGTTGTGTTCGCAGCCACCTTGTTGATCTTCCTTGTTTGTGAGGTGCGTTCTCTGGTAGGTAAGAAGTGTTGAAATGTTCTTCCATGAAAGTAAGGGTGGTTGTTAGTGATAGGATTGGACCTTAGGTTATCTTGTTATAGCCTGATTTAGATTATCCTCTCCTGGTTGGTGCCAATACGCCTGGAATGTTATAATGGGTTGTGCCCCGGTCAGTTTATGTTGTCACTGTAGCTTTCAGGCCAGGCTGGATGTAGCTGTTACTAACAGTAATCGTCAAACAAGCCTGAATAATTCAGTGAAAAAAAAGAAGCGGGAGATTGACCTTCCTACCATCAAGCCAAGAATACACAACCACCATCTATTAGACACCTTGTCCCAACCACCTCTCCTCGGTATTATTGTATTCCATAAGAAATTGAATAGACATTTCTTCTTGGCGGAAAGAATCAGCCAACACATAACCTGACCCTTTAGCATTGATATTAAAGTATCTTTTAATCTTAAGCTAAACCTTGTCAGTCACCTGACCCCATTGTGCACTTGGATTAATTTACATCCCATCATCAGGGACGTAAAATAGAATGCAGAAATCGGGAATAAGATTGAAAAGTATATATAGGTAGAAAACCTCCATCTCAAAACACACATCACTCTACTCTTTTACTACTCTTATCACCATTGTATACAATTAAGTGTTAACATTGCAATCACCCTACCTATATAGTGAAATTCCTCTTCTGCCTTGGTGCCCGTGGTTTTTCCCCTTATTCCTAGGGTTTTCCACGTAAAAATACTTGTGTTATTTGTTCATAAAATCACGTTTATTATTAGTTATTCCAGGGGAATTATTTTTTGAACTAGTTAACTCACATTTATATCCTAGCTGGATTAGCCTGACTTAGGCGATTAATCTAGCTAAAACATTTGGCGCCGACCGTGCTGGCATCTAGTTCATAAACAGAAATAACCTCTCCCATAAAAACCCAAAAAGCCCTTGCATAATCTATTTATTTTTTTTTAAAAAAAATGGTTAATCCCTTTTCCGTACAACAATTAGAGGTTCCGAAACAACATTTGCAAGAAATGGAGCAGCTAAAGTAGAAGATGGCCCAGGGTGAAACCGAGGTCCTTAAACTAAAAGAATCTGAAGCCAACCTGAATCAAAAAATAGAAAATAAGGCATTAGGTTCGAAGTCTAGGATCCATATAGGAACCCCCCTCTTCTTCCATCATAAAAAACCAAGACCTCTCCACCTTCGAATCCTCCTATATTGACAAAAATGTCATTGTAGAATCGGATGATGAAAATGATCAAGGTGACAAGAAGACTCATGACAAGACCGGGGCTGCAATTATGCTGGCTATAATCCAGGAGATTCAGAAGTTGCACGAAAAGATAGCAATATTTTTTGGAATTCCTGCTACCCTGGAGGAAGCACCCTAGAATCCTATGCTGACTCACCCTTTGTCGATGAGATAGCTGTGGGAAATATCGGTATATTTCATACATGAAATTTAAGGATTATAACGAAATTATAATAAATGAAATATGAGTCATAAACGAAAAACATAAAGATTAAAATCAACCTTTGGTCCTAGCAATATGGCCTAAGAACAAATATCGAGATCGATATTCTCCTAATCGTTGCACCCAAGATGTTCTGAGAAAGGCCTTTTTTTGTGCTAGAATGAACAAAAATTACTTCTAATTTTGTGAAAGTAATTGTATGATGATCATGTAGAGAAGAATAGTTTATATACAACTCGTTTTTCTCTATTGTAGTCGTGCAAAATAGTAGTAGTGTAGAAGGAGGAGTCTTCCCTCTTCTTCTTCTACTTGTTTTAGGAAGTGGAGTCCAGATAGGAGTCTTCCTATATTTATTTATTTAATGTATAATATGTGTATGTATTATTATTGTCATTTATGTTGTCACATATTAATAAGTCCATACAACATTTTGTAGTCGATTTATTAATATCGGTCTGACATCATTTATTATGACAATATCGTATAATATCTACGTCAACTATAAATATCGTATATTTATAATTTGCTAATTAAATATAACAGTTTATATTTATATACATAAATTAGATATAACAGTTTATATTCAATTACGAATTAACATTTAATTCGTCACAGCTAGTATTATTTAATCGTATTAAATAATCGTATCATCATTACATTGACTAACCTTTTAGTCATATACATCGACTAACCGTTTAGTCATATAAGGCATCAATATGATTATATTTTTCATATAATCATATCTCTCAAACACATCCTTTAGGTGTGACTTTTAGGGACCAGTTGATCACCGCCATTTAAAATGACAATAACGTCAAACTTCTAGCAAGCCAACCGTTATCGATAAACGTTAATCAACTGATAAGAATACTAAGTATACCCTGTGAACCTGTAAGAGATTTATTGTCACAACCCGAAATAT
>JAIUZE010038297.1:0-14863 GCA_022085475.1 Heliosperma pusillum | reverse complement strand
TCGTATCGGAACCACCTTATATTTTTATATGCATGCTCTACTTTTGTATTTCCTTATATGTACGTTAAAGGTGATATGGCTGGGAGAACCCGGAGTTACTCCCCACTGATTGTGGCTTTCATGTTTTTCATGAATGAACAGGTTGCTTGCATGGATGGCTTTTTGCTTATGCTATTTTGGGTTCGGGTGTGAGCTAGCGGGCGTTGTCCCTGTATGAAACACCTCTAGACGTTGTTTAGCTAGTTGCTAATTACTTTGTCTTTTGTTAACACTTTGAGAGACTACGTCTCTTGTGGTATTTTTTATTTAGTTTGTAATATTTTGACACTCCTCGTTTTATTTAACTTGCATGTATAAAAGTTTTTAAAAACTACCTATTTCCGCTATATAATTCACATGCTTGTATGTTTTATATTTCCGCATTCGCGAGGGTTGTCACAGAATATGATATCCGTCTTAAGCTTGCGACGGATAGTGTCCGTCACAAATGAGAATTTGTGAAAATAGATATGAAGTAAATATAAAACTGTCCAAATGTACAACATTACTAAATTGACAAGTAACTATTTGAATGGATTTGTGTACCAAAACCTTGTTTGGTTACCTATTCAATCCTATGTAATGTGGGAGTTGGATTATCTAACTACCCCTAAGCAAGGGCGTAGCCACATGGTAGCATGACCTCTACCCCAAATCCAGAAAAATCAATGAAAAAGACGATTTTTCACTACCCTAAATATCCATGATAAGGTAGGTGTAGTCTTAACTATTACTCTAATCGTGAAGCAGACACGGGTTCGATTACCGATAGAAGCAAATTTTTTTTTTCATTCGTTTTGGTCATTGATGTATAGCGCTTAAGTAGTTGCGTAATTTTAATCCTCGTGTGCTTTTGTGTACCAAAAAATCTCAGTGCTTGCAATAAATATTTCATTTTATTAAACAATTGTCACCCAATTAAATTACGACAAGGTAATTAGTAACATACAATATATTTTCTACGATATAATTCAATGATATATCAAATGTGAGTAATACAAAATGGTAGTAGGATCCACAAAATAAATTGGTAATTGGAAGTATTTGCGCCCTAAGAGTCATTGACCAATCGCTAATAAGCCAAAGTCTCATACGCCAAAATAGTAATTTCGCTACCTCATATTATAAATTCTGGCTCCACCCCTCCCCCTAGGCAATTGACTATTCCCATATACACCCTCTGTTCCGCTTATTTGTTGTCATATTCCTTTTTAGGGTGTCTCAGTAAATTGTTATTATCTTTTCTATATTAAGAATGTATTCTATGAGTAATTTGATTACTCAATTGAGCTATTGTCTACTTGTCATCCACTAGGTGAAGCCTCAAATGGTACCTCACTCCTTTCTTGGTTTTTGTGCCAAAATGAAAGGAAAACAATTGACCGAAATGGAGGGAGTAATATATTCAATTTTTACTTGTTTAACCAAACGACTGTATTTTTCAGAATTTGTGTTAATTTGTACGAGTATATAGGAAAAAACTACCTTCTATTCTATATAGCTTTCCCCATTCATGGGTGACACAAAATTAACAGTTTTAATAATAAGGTAAAGTATTGTGGTGGGGTGGGTGATTGGAGGCGTGATTCTAGAAAATTCAATTTGGCAAAAACAAATAAATTCTTCTTTATAAGTGAAATTTCAATCAAATGAATTGGTTTTTATTGCTGAGTTATAATTTCAAAGATAATCTTGAACAAAAAATATTTTGATTTAAGAATTTAGTGTCAAATAAATTCTAAAATTCAAAAACGCAAATGATATTCTAAAACAATTTATTCTAAAAGTTCAATCATCTTCAACAATTTACCAATACACCATTAGAAATTATTAAAACAAAATCTAACAGAGAACAATCAAAACTTTGTACGAAATGATATTCTAAAACGCTAGAAGGAGAAGTGGGATATGATTGAATGAATCACACACTTATCTGAAGCAAACAAATTGTAAGTAGAACAATTTTTGATGATAATTTTAATTTTACGGCTAAATTTGATTTGGTGGATTAAGATCAAACATCGTATTAGTAAGGTGGATAATTGAATTTAAATTATAGAAATAAATAGAGAGGTATATGAAAGAAACATGAAATTTTTGAAAGTTATGGGGAACGATTAGACCTGGCAAAACTGACCCGACCCGAATAACCCGACCCGATAAGGCTGACCCGAGACCCGAAAGCGACCCGGAATTGCGTGACCCGAGAATGACCCGAAACCCGAATTGACCCGACCCGACCCAGACCCGACCCGAACCTTGACTGACCCGAAAGAGACCCAACCCAAAATAACCCGACACGAAACTACTGACCCACAGATAACCCGATTGGAAATGATCCTAAATGACCCAATTTCTTGTGATTAGTTGGCACGTGCAAGTTTGGCTTGACGTTGGGCTTAACTCGAAAACTAACTTGATCATTTTGACCCAAAAATGGCCTAAATAAATCGGATATGAATTTGAAATTACCTGACCCAAACCCGAAATGGCCCAAACCCGAAGTGACCCAAACCCGAAACTGACCCAAACCCGAACGTGACCCGACCCGACCCGACCCGACCCGAAAGATTGAGCAAACCCGAAATGACCCGATCCAAAATGACCCGACCCAAACCCGACCCGTTTGACCCATTTGCCAGGTCTAGGAACGATCGTATTAGGAGGGTGAAAATATTATGGTACATTTAAATATGCAAATTATGGGTAATGATCGTATTAGTAGGGTGAAAATATTATGGTACATTTAAATTTGCAGCAACTCATTTAAGATGGGGCAATCTGGTTTAAGTTTAAAATGGGTAAGTCTCTCACAAAGAGTAAGTAGAAGAATCAATTTGCCTTTTACTTGTCCACCCTTACTTTTTATGAGGGAAATTAAACCCATCTTAGATGAAATTTTTTGTTAAATTTCAATCTAGTTTACGAAACAAATCCGTAAACTTTCCATCTAGGTTATGAATACGTTATACTCACTCCATTCAAGTTTAAATACAACATTTCTTTTTTTGACACTATTCATGAGTAAAGAGAATCTTTACGATTCTTTGCAATATGTAAGATAAAATAAGATCTTGTTTGATTTGCCTTTATAAGTAAAATAAGATTATCAAATTTTTATATTTTTTTATAATGTAAAACTCGAGATATTTACGTTATAATTCGTACATTGGCAAACGTGTAAAAGAGAAATGTTGTGTTTGGGGTTGAATAGAGGGGTATGATTCACAAAAGGCGTGTGAAAAATACAATGCATGGGAGAAGTGGTCATGTCACATCATGTCATTCAATACTGTTATTGTGACCATATTTTGGCATGAAAATGATGAGCATTAATTTCATCGTAACTTCTCATAGTATTCATAACTAGACTTCACAGTCACATCTTTTGACTACTTAGCTAACATTTGCTCCTTTATTTATTACTCTTATTTTTTGCCCTTTTCATTACGTATACCAACTCAAATTATTTAGGCTGCCTGAATGCCACTAGTAAAATGCTTCATGTCATTATGTCGCCAATATACTTAAGAGTGACGAGTTTTATTCATTTGTTTAGGAAGAACTTTGTCTACTTACTATCCAATATTACCACTCGTTTCGTTTTCTTTGTTTTTGTGTCAAAATAAAGATAAGAACGGAATAACTTGTTACAGCGTATATTTGGGGAAAAAAGTTGAACACTAAACTGAAGTATTGGAGATATTTTAATGTTGGTAAGGAACATCTTCATGTGCTTGATTGCCTGATGATACTGAAATTGATTATGTAGGTACATTCGTTGTCGAAGGTTGGGGGAAAGCAAAAACCAACGAAACTGACACTATGAGCTCAAGCTCAGAAGCATTAGGAAGTGCCGGGTCTATTGCTAAAGATGGGGTTTCCTCCGAAAATGGAACATTTTGGAATGCTCCCTTCATTAATTTTCTAGGGTTGGAAACAATTTGATTTGTTTATAGGTTCACAAGCTGTAATGCTTGTCACAACAGAACTGGTAGATTATCAAAATGAGACTTACAGCAGTACCAATATATATAAGTATCAGTAGCTCTGGGTTAAGACTGGTAATATACTTTCCAATAAAACAACAAAAAACAAACAAGTCTAAGCATAAATGAAAGTATCCCAAGGATTGAACTTCCACATTAGTTTAATACACATTCCAAAATATTCGAGAATCAAGGTGTCCCACGGATTGAACCTTTCAACCCATATGAATACATGAACATAAAATACACTTAAACTCAAAATAACTCTAAAGTTACAAACTTGACACTATTGACCGCCTTGTGTCCATATCCTTTCATGAGAGTATAGGAAGCCAAGTCCAACCCTCTTGAAGCGGCTACATTTCACACTCACATAGGTGTATCTATCATCGTGCACCTGCAAAATGCACTTTGTCAAAGATATCATTAAGAAGCATAAAACTTCAACCTTTTCCATGCAGGTCATGCACATACCTTCGGGATAATAACATGTGCTTCAATCTATCACAATGAGCCTTCCACATTGAACTTAGCCTCTAAGATTTGTTAGAGGGAAGTTGGGTATCTCATTGCAAAGATCATTCGGACTTTAAACCCATCCCGATTGCCGACTTTACAACTAAGTCTCTAGCCAATCCCTTTGTCAAGTGATCGGCCAAGTTATTATGTGTCCTCACGAAATCAACGGAAATAACCCCGTGAGTGATCAACTCATGAACCGCTCTATGTCTAACACCAAGGTGTCTAGACTTTCAGTTATAAACTTCACTATAGGCTTTAGCCAATGTCGCCGAACTATCACAATGGATAGATATAGGAGGAATAGTTTTTGGCCAAACCGGAATTTCATAAACCAGATTCCTTAACCACTCCGCCTCTTTACCGGCCGCAGCTAATGCTATAAATTCCGACTCCATGGACGAACTTGTTATACAAGTTTGTTTCTTAGAAGCCCATGAGATAGCTCCTCCACCAAGTAAGAATACCCAACCACTTGTGGATGAGTGATCGTCCATGTTGGTGATCCAACTAGCATCAGAATAACCTTCTAAACCGAAGGAAATCCAATGTAGTTCAAACCATAATCCATGGTTTGTTTCAAGTATCTCAATACACGTTTTACCGCAACCCAATGCTCAAGGCTAGGATTACATGTGTATCTACTCAATTTGCCAACGGCAAATGCAATGTCCGGTCTTGTGCTTGTCATGGCATACATCAAACACCCAATCACTTGAGAATACTCAAGTTGTGAAATAGCTTTACCTTTATTAGGCATTAGCTTAACACTAGGATCCATTGGTGTGTTTACTGGAGAACAATTCCCGTGATCAAATCTTTTCAACACTTTCTCAATGTAATGAGATTGTGTTAAAGAAAAACCCTTGTTCTCACGCTTGATCTTGATGCCAAGAATCACATCCGCCTCCCCCATGTCTTTCATGGCGAAGCTTGATGACAAGAAGGCCTTAGTAAGGTCTACTTGACTTTGGTTAGTACCAAAGATCAACATGTCATCAACATATAGACAAATGATGACACCATTACCGTTATCATCAAATTTGCTATACACACATTTATCCGACTGATTTAGTCTATACCCATTAGATAAAACAACCTCATCAAACTTGTGATGCCATTGCTTAGGAGCTTGCTTAAGTCCATACAATGATTTAATTAACTTACAAACTTTATGCTCATTACCGGGCATAACGAATCCTTCCGGTTGTTTCATATAAACCTCCTCATTGAGCTCACCATTCAAGAACGTCGTCTTAACATCCATTTGATGGATCACTAAATTATTAATTGCAGCAAGTGCAATCAATAATCTAATAGTAGTAATGCGAGCTACGGGAGCATAGGAATCGAAATAATCAATCCCTTCCTTTTGTCTAATTCCTTGGATAACCAATCTAGCTTTAAATTTGTCGATTGTACCATCAACTTTCATCTGCTTCTTGAAGATCCACTTGCAACCTAATGGCTTAGAACCACGAGGTAGATCCGCAAGCACCCAAGTGTTATTCCCCATAATGGAGTCCATCTCATCATTCACCGCCTCTTTCCAAAAGGAAGAGTCATGAGACTTCATTGCCTCATTAAATGTCCTAGGGTCCTCATCAATATGAAAACAATAAGGGTAGATGTTTTCACATTCATCCCTTGAACCTTCAACCAAGTAGGTTTGAAAATCGGGACCAAAGGATTTAGCAATCCTTCCTCTCTTATTCCTACGAATTTCGGGAGTAAATTCTTGAGATGTGACATGATCACTATTCTCAATAGTTCCACTAGAACTAGGTACAAGATCCTTAGGCTTTGGTATTGAAGAGAATCTACTCTCATCAAATATCGCATCCCTTGACTCAATTACGGTGTGAACCGCAATAGAATCGTTAGGTTCAATTACATAGAACCTATAAGCTTTCGAATGCGCAGCATATCCAATGAATATGCAATCAATGCCTCTTTCCCCCAATGTTTTAATCTTGGGATCGGGAAGTCTTACAACCGCCCGACAACCCCAAACTCGAAGATAATTCAAGTTTGGTTTCTTTTTGTACCAAAGTTCAAATGGAGTAACATCATTCCTTTTATTAGGAATCCTATTTAATAAATAGCAAGCCGTTAACATGGCTTCACCCCAATCCGTCACTCAAACCCGAGTAAGACAACATGGAATTAACCATCTCTTTAAGGACTCTATTTTTCCTCTCCGCCACACCATTTAATTGTGGTGTGCAAGGAGGAGTAACTTCATGAATGACACCACAAGATTCAAAATACATAGGATCATAATATTCACCACCTCTATCGGTGCACAACCTTTTAATCAAAACCGATTGTTGTAATTCCACTTCAGTTTTAAAGACCTTAAACTTATCAATTGCCTCATCTTTAGAGTGAAGTAAATATATGTAACAAAAACCGACTAAAGTCATCAATGAAAGTCACTACATATTTTTTACTACCCAAAGATGGAGACCCATGAAAATCACATAAATCACTATGAATAAGTTCAAGCACATGTGAGATTCTAGACACATTTCCAAATGATTGCCTTGTGATTTTTGTCAACATACAAGTATTGCACTTATTTATGTTCATGTTAAATGATGGAATTAGACCATCTTTAGACATATTTTCCAATCTTTTATAATGTACATGTCCTAATCTCACATGCCACAAATATGAAGTATCAACAATAGAGGAAACATTAAAAATAGAACTATCTTTAGGAACTACATTCAACATAAACATACCATTACAAAAGTAACCAAATCCAATAAACAAACCATGTTTTGACAATACATACTTATTAGATTCATACACTTGCTTGTAACCAAGCTTACATAAACAACTACCGGAAACAAGGTTTTTCCTAATTCCGGGTACATGAAGTACATTACATAATTTTACATTATTGCCGGAACTAAATTCCAACACCACCGTACCACGACCAACTATAAGAGCGGTAGACTCGTTGCCCATATATAAGACGGACCCATCATTCACCGATTCATAATCCTTGAACCAATGTCGATCCTTGCAAACATGATTGGTTGCACCCGAGTCTATCCACCATGCCACTACATCATCCTGCACATAAAATGCCTCATAAATTAGTGGTACATAATTCACAACTGAATTAAAACCATAGTCTAAAAACTGACCTTGATTAGTGGGTGGACCTTTGTCTTTAGACCCTTGTCCTCCTTGGTAGGTGCTAGCACCCTTTCTTTTCTTGTGCTTTCCGACCTTGCAATTAATTTTAAAATGCCCGGTCTTACCACAAGTCCAACAAGCACCTTTCGGTGTTTTGTTAGACTCGTCATCATTGGTGTTGTAGGGGCGTTTCTTCCCCTTGAACTTGTTCTTGGAACCCTCTCCCTTTTCCATCATATTGACGGAAGAGGATCCCATAACATCTTTACCTTTACCTTTACCGCCATCTTGCGACCTTAGAGATTCCTCTACGCGCAAGTGACTACCAAGTTGAGTAAGACTCAACTCCTCCTTTTTGTGTTTAAGCATGTGTTTAAAATCCTTCCATGAAGGAGGTAACTTGTCTATTATGCTAGACACCGAGATAGACTCATCCATCTCCATTTTATGTTGAACGAATTGCCCCAAAATCCGGAGCAATTCATTGTAATGTTCCATCACCGGTCGAGTATCGACCATGCGATAATTCATAAAATTACCGACAAGGAACTTCTTGCTAGAAGCATCATCATCCATGTATTTAGACTCAAGTTGGTTCCACAAGTCTCTAGCGGACTCAACATTTTGATAAATATCAAATAAAGAATCGGACATATCATTAAGGATGTGACCACGACATATGTAGTCATCGTTTTCCCACTTGTTCCGCTTGCGTTGAATATCCGCAAGTGTTTCATCTCCCATTATCTCCGGCATGGGAGTACTTAGAACATACACAACCTTCAAAGCAGTGAGAAGGAAGTGCATCTTCTTTTGCCACCTTCGAAAATTAACACCTTCGAACTTGTCAAGTTTCCCGAACTTGGAAGTCATGTCTCTTATCGATTCCTTTTCAAATGCAGAAATGATCGGGCCTGTCGCAAGCCCTGGTCAAAGATAATTACCCAGACTAGGCTAATAACAAATTAATGTAATTAGGGAAGTACGGGTCGATCCTCAGGGAGATGGTGTTTCCTATAGAATGTGAAATGTCTTGCAATTGGGTCTTATCTAACGAGTATCTGGGTTTTGGGGTTTTGATTTCTAAACTAATAAAAAGCATAAACAAAAACAAAATAAAAGCAAATCAAAACGAAAACAATAAAGCAGGTGATGAATTAACAATGATAAAAAGAATCTAGGGAAGTAGGTTCACACATGTAGATTAAAATATTGATGAAATTGGATTTAGAACATGCAAATAATTCATTGTGAGTTCGTAAGAATGATGTGTTCATTACAATCATAGACCAGATGGTCTAGCAGGCTTTTAGGCGATTTACTAGGTCTGATCTACCATGTCATGCTTTGTCTATTCAATTCACGTATTTCTACCTTGGAAAAGAATTCCATTTTAGTCAATGATTTTGATCAGGAATCGTTAACTATCGTTATAGTCCAAACATGCATAGACACAATGTTTTAAAAGCACAATTTCTTTTATCCGATTATCATCTTTTAATCAACCTACATGGCTACCCCACACCCTAGTAAAACGACTACTCACTCATGGTGATGTTTAGATCTAAGATGATGTTAATAAAAAAAACTAGGATAAACATGTTTATTTGGTTTTGATAATATTTTAAGACTCTCTAATTGGCGATAATAACGACGCTAAGTCGAAGCAAAAGCTCGGAACAACAAGGATACCCGATCGGGTACACTACTTACCCGATCGGGTATGTAGTGATCTTGGTCCATTGACTTTCGTTTCATCTCCCCTTGCATATGACTTGACTTTCATTATCCCTCTTGACCTTTTGAGTCAGGTTTGTTGATAGGGTTTGATGTAAAACGATGATTTATTCGCCTAACTGATCGATCTTCTGACAACTGCGAAATCGTCTTTGCTTCTTCTTTCTTTTGAATCAGTGAATCTTCTTGAAATGCCTTTGACTTGGTCAAGCTTGCTTCTCAAATCGTCGGGTTCTAGGCAAATGCTCGGGAATATAGAAAAAGGGCGTAGAAACGTCACTTTCCCTACAAAACAGGTTAGAACATAGGAATTCGCCTAGAAGACGATATTAGCTCATAAAATGGCTTAACAAAGCACAAATGACATACAAAACCGAGCTAAATTGGGGGTTAAAATCATGCAAATATTCACTTATCAAACTCCCCCAAGCTAAACCCTTGCTTTTCCTCAAGCAAACATAACAAACAATACCAGGACAAGGGTTGCAAGCATTGGCTACTACACCATCAAGAAACAAATCTCAACGTAAAACTATGGAAACATAATGAATCATAACCCAAAAACAACGTGGGCAAGAATGATACATAAACATGGCTGAGATTTACATAACGGCGCAGCACAAAGAATTTCACTACAGAATTTTTGGCTCTTGCATGATCTTTTTGACAAATGGACTTTCACGGCACACTCGAACACTCATGTATGCAAAAGGTGATTTCTTTATGTGTAAATGTTTTTGAGATACTCACCTATCTACGACTTATGAAAATGTGTCCGCAATCTAATATGGTAAACAATTCAAAACACAAGTCAAAGATCACAATGCACATAGAAAAGAAGCCGGAAAAATATGAAGAAGGCTTTGGAAAATGGGTGAAAGGTGGATAAACAGTTATGGTCATGTGAAGGTTAGAATGAGCTAGCAACTGACCAATGATAAATGAATACTCAATCCAAACTTTCGATTAATTCCCAAAAGACGAATAACGAAGCCAGAAGGAGCGGATTGGCTTATTACACACGAAACACAAGAGTGAACTCCTTCTAAACATTGAATTGACATTTTGAGGAGATACTCACAACTTCTTCTTTTATTTCTTTTTCTTTCTTTTTTTTCGATTTTTTCCTTTTCAAATTTTTCATTTTTCTATTTCATTTTTTTTTTCTCTTTTTTTTTTTTTTATTTCTGAACATAACATCACTTCTTGAACATTTTGGTTCTCCCAAATTCACTTTGACATAAAAGAACAAATCTTCTCAAAAGAGCACCCATACACCATAGTCTAGCTGCTAACTCAACAAGGTAAGCAGTTTTTATATGTAGTTGTTATCTTGTGAAACATTTGTATGAAGGGGCTAATTTTGAGGGGTAATTCAAAGTGAAAAAGGCTTCAAATCTTAGTGAATCATGAATGCAATGCTTATAGGAATGAAATGAGAACCATACTTATGCGTTTTGACATGACACACATAACAAGGAGAACTACACACACCTTAATGAGGCTGGGTATAGATGTACCAGCCTAAGGAGGTTCTACCTTACAATATATGTAACTTGCCAAATGTCAAGATCAAGCGTACTCATCAATAGATTCATTCCATGTCTACTGTGTACAAGACTTCCCCATGTATGCACAATTCAATGAATATTGAATCATTATCTTTTGAAAGCTCTATGTTTGGGAAATGTAACATGATAGCATAGTAAACAAGCAAGCAAAGCATGAAAAGCATTCAATTATGTTCAAAATTTTAAATTTTTCTCTTATTCAAAAATTTGAAAAGTATAAACAACTAAAATGCAAAAAGGGAAAATGCAATCCCTCCCCCAAGCTAAACATCACATTGTCCTCAATGTGACCACAAAGACTAAATATGCAACGAGATGCTTAATGGGAAGAAGGGCAAAAAGGGAAAAAGATGAAAGGAAATTGAAGCTTACTAGTCAGCGCGGACTCCCCTAAGCTAGTCTTTTGGACTTGACAAGGAAGATCTTCATAGATTCTTCAAAAACTCTTTCATCTGCAAAGTAAATCTAACAAAACCACGAAAAAGGGAATGCAAAAATAAAAATGCAAAAAGGAAAGGAAACACGGGTTGCCTCCCAAGATGCGCTGGTTTAACGTCCCGCTCGATGAATACTCCTATGAAATTATCTGGTTGGGGATTGATGCTCTATATAGACAATATCTAAGCATCCGATAATTGAATTGCTGTAGTAGAGTTTCAATCGGTGTCCATTGACCTTGAATTTTTCACCATTACTTGTCATTATTTCCACATAACTGTATTTGCTTACATATGTGACAGTGAATGGTCCAGACCATCTTGAGCGAAGTTTTTTCGGAAAGATTTTCAAACGGGAGTTGAAGAGAAGTACTTGGTCACCGACATTGAATTCTTTTCTGATTATCCTCTTGTCGTGCCAACACTTCGTTTTCTCTTTATAAATCCTAGAATTCTCGTAGGCTTGCAAACGAAACTCTTCTAGCTCATTGAGTTGCAAAAGTCGTCTATCAGCGCTAAGCTTAGTGTCTAAGTTGAGTTCTTTGATAGCCCAGTGAGCTTTGTACTCTAACTCAACAGGGAGATGACAGACCTTTCCATAAGCCAACCGATAGGGGGATGTTCCAATCGGGGTTTTGAAAGCTGTGCGATAAGCCCATAAGGTATCATCGAGCTTATTAATCCAATCGGTTCTAGATTTCGAGACTACTTTTTGAAGAATTGTTTTTAGCTCTCTGTTCAAGACTTCTACTTGACCGATGGTCTGGGGGTGGTAGGCTAAACCTCGTCTGTGATACACACCATACTTGGCAAGGAGAGTGTCTAACTGCTTTTCTCCGAAACGAGTTCCTCGATCACTTATCACGGTTCTGGGTACACCAAAACGCGGAAAGATGATCTTTCTAAATAGTCGTATCACAGCTCTAGCATCATTGTTGAGGGTGACAATTGCTTCTACCCACTTTGAAACATAGTCGACATCGACTAAAATGTAACGATTTCCATTAGAAGAAGGGAATGGTCCTAGATAGTCAATACCCCAAACATCGAATATCTCGACTTCTAATATGCCGTTTTGGGGCATTTCATGTCTTTTGGATATTTGACCCATTCGTTGACAAGCATCACAAGCCATACCAAAGTCTCTTGAATATTTAAACATCGAGGGACAGAAAAACCCGGATTATAAGACTTTGGCTACGGTCTTGGATGGACCATAATGACCACCATAAGCAGATGAGTGGCATCCTTCTAAAACTCCTTTTACTTCCCACTGGGGGATACAACGTCTATACAGACCATCTGAGCACTGCTTGAAAAGATAGGGGTCATCCTAAACAAAGAATTTTGCATCATGCAAAAATCTTTTTCTTTGGTTATAAGAAAGGTCGGAGGGTAGCTGGCGACTGACAAGGAAGTTGGCAATATCAGCATAGCAAGGAGAAGAGTCCGCAATTGCCATTAATGAATCATCAGCGAACGAATCATTAATTGGCGTTGGTAATCCTATTTCAGTTACTCTTATCCTTGAGAGGTGGTCAGCGACTACATTCTCTGCTCCTTTCTTATCCCGGATCTCTAAATCAAACTCTTGAAGGAGTAAGATCCATCAGATAAGTGTAGGTTTTGCCTCTTTCTTTGAAAGCAGATATTTCAAGGCAGCATGGTCAGTGTAGACAATAACTTTTGATCCTATTAGGTACGAGCGAAATTTGTCTAAGGCATAGACAATGGCGAGAAGTTCTTTCTCAGTGGTGGCATAGTTGATTTGGGCAGGATCTAGGGTTTTACTAGCATAGTAAATCGCATGAAGAAAACTTTCCTTTCTTTGCCCTAAAAAAAACTACTAGTGCCATAATCAGTCGGCATCGCACAAAGTTCAAAGGGCAGATTCCAATCGGCGACTGGATTGAGTGCGTGATTAAAAGCACGTTTGATTTTGTGAAGCCTCAAGGCATTCTTTGTGAAATTGAAAGGTGCATGCATGAAAAGGAACTCAGTCAGGGGCTTGGCTATCTTTGAAAAAACGTTTTTTTAAATAGTCGGTTAGAAATAGAAAAACAACCGGCGGTGGCCAAGGGAAATCTGATTCTTTTACATTAGCCAGGGGGTGGCCAGATGTTCAATTAACTTGGATCTGAGCTCGATTCCACTTCAACCTCTTTCTGAACGATGTGACCTAAAACTACCACCTTCGTTCACCATGAAGTGACACTTTCCCAGTGAGACAAGGTCGACTTCTCTCAAGCGTTTTAAAACTCTGGAGAGATTTTGAAAGTCCATCGACCTTAATTAGACTCCTCTATTATTTACTTAAATTACTTATTAATTTAGTTTATAATGATCTATGCAACATTGCATGAAATATAAAGACATTTATATTAAGAGAAGAAGTTCCTCCCCCCCCCACATTGATAGGAAAATATAGGCACAACAAGAACTCTTCGTGTTGTTCTGAAGCATAAATATGGATTAACACAAACTATCTCCAAAGTAGAAGAATCTCCTCTAAGTTGACACCCAAGAGACCCAAAATAATATAACCTTATTATTAACTAGATAATAAGATAGATATAATACTACTAATATTATGAATATATTACTACACTAGTAATACTTAGTAAATATTAGTATATGAGAGTTTTAGTGAGAAGAAGAGTTTTAGAGAGAAGTATGATCAAATAAGCAAGAATGAAGAAGTAAAGAAATGAACAACAATTGTTCTATATGTAGCCACAAGGGCCGGTTTTCACATCACCAAATGAGTGATATTTTCTTCTTATTTTATTGCCATGCAAAGTGGTAATGTGTTGTAGTGAATACAATGATTTTAGGTTTACTATTCATGTCATAAGAACATGTTGCTTATGAGTGTGAATAAGAACAACCATCATCACCAACTACTACAACTTGACCGGCCATGTGAAGGCAATATTGATACATTTTGATTTTTGATATTTGTCCCACAAATACTTATTAATCATATGCTTAATTATCTTGTATAATTAAGTGTTAATTTGATCATATAACAATTATATGACTCAATTAAATAAATAATATGTACTTACCATTTTAAGTAATATTTTACCATTATATCAATATATAATGGGTCCCACAATGCTTAGTTAATTTATTTTACAACTCCTTGTAAATATAATTAACTAATTACCTCTATCTCAAAACCTCAACTAATTTAGTAATTTAACGATTAAGTACTAAGTTAAATCTTATTTAATCGTATTAAAATAAGATATAAATTTATTAGTCAATTATCGCATAATTGAAAAATAAACTTAATCGAATTTGAGTTCTTAACTCAATTTCTAACAATTAACTCTCGTACATATCGAATATATGTAATGTACTAATTAACTGTAGCGTATACAAATAATCAGTTACTATTTGGATTTCATCATTTAGG
>JAIUZE010038295.1:0-13059 GCA_022085475.1 Heliosperma pusillum | reverse complement strand
TCGGGGCATGGCGGCCTAATCCACTTTGGGAATGGAGCCAGCTTAAGTACTAGCCATCTCTGCTTAGGGGGTCGCCTAGTAGAGTTTCTCATGTACGGTTATGTCATGGGACGGGGAATGGAATAGCTGTTGTCGCTAGGTCTGATCAGTCTAGGACTAAGATGTTTTCCTACCTTGTGGTATAGCCTCGAGTTACAGAAGTCGACTATCGGCCGTGCTAAGAACTTATGCCTGTTTATAGAAGTATTGGTCTTTCTTGTTTGATGATTCTATGAATCTTAGAAGGTGAGATGCAAGCCGGCTAAGGTTGATAGAGTTTGGATTACCGATTGTTAACTGATTCACATGATATTATGTTGGATTTGGGTTTGAGTGTATCATGGCCATGTTAACGGTAACCTCTGAGCTAGCATACCAGCTTCCCTACCTCGTGTTATAGTTTATTATCGGATTCACATGATAGCCTTCATATGCTAGGTTATATGTTAGTTAATTGTTTCATAACATGAAAAGCATATCATATATGTTAATGTTTTGTATTTTCCATATACATTGCTTTTATGTTATTCATGTTTAATTAAACTCGACATTTCGTGGCTGGGAGAACTCGGAGTTACTTCCCACTGACTGTGGCTTCCGTGTTTATATTTAATGCGGTTGGCAGGTTTGTGATGCATACTTTGGGTACATTGACGAGCTAGCGAGCGAAGTATTTACCTGGGACCTATATTCGGTTCTTAGGATTGTATATTATTATACACTCTTTTATTTACGTATTTATACGGGAAATATGTCTCCCGTTTTGGATATTTCTTTTGTATAATATTATTTCCTTTTTGTTGAACCTTTGTATTTAAGACACTTCGTTATGTATTATCATCTTTTATTTAGTTAAATTATTTTTTTTTTCTTTCCGCAAATTTGAGGGTGTCACAAATAATGATTCGTTTATCAGTTAAGTTACTCTCTAGTCGGGGAAACCACTCTTCATATTGATCACTTGTAAAATACGACCTTTGTGAATACGGACTTTGCAAATTGTTTTACATTAAGTGGGAGAAATTTTGGATATGAGAATCGGTTATCGCACATACACTTGTGAGGACAAGTGGGAGATTGTTGGAGCTAGTGTCCTCCACAGTTAGTGTGATAACGTGTATAAATCTCTTACAGGTTCACAGGGTATACTTAGTATTCTTATCAGTTGATTAACGTTTATCGATAACGGTTGGCTTGCTACAAGTTTGACGTTATTGTCATTTTAATGGCGGTGATCAACTGGTCCCTAAAAGTCACACCTAAAGGATGTGTTTGAGAGATATGATTATAATAAAAATATAATCATATTGATGCCTTATATGACTAAAAGGTTAGTCGATGTATATGACTAAAAGGTTAGTCAATGTAATGATGATACGATTATTTAATACGATTAAATAATACTAGCTGAGACGAATTAAATATTAATTTGTAATTGAATATAAACTGTTATATCTTATTAATGTATATAATGTAATTATTTAATACGATTAAATAATGTAAGCTTAAACGAATTAAAATGTTAATTCGTAATTAAATATAAAATGTTATATTTAATTAGCAAATTATAAATATACGATATTTATAATTGACGTATATATTATACGATATTGTCATAATAAATGATGTCAGACCAGTATTAATAAATCGACTACAAAATGTTGTATGGACTTATTAATATGTGACAAATGACAATTATAATACATACACACATTATACATTAAATAAATAAAAGAGGGAAGACTCCTATCTTGACTCCAATTCCTAAAACAAGTAGAAGAAAAAGAGGGAAGACTCCTCCCTCTACTCTACTACTAGTTGGACGGTCCAAATAGGAGAGGAGGAGAGTTTTATATAAACTCTTCTTCTCTACTTTCTCATCATCACAATTACAATAACTTTTGACAAAAATATTATCAGTAATATTGGTGTTCATTGTAGCACAAGAAAAGGCTTTTCTCAGAACATCTTGGGTGCAACGATTAGGAGAATATCGATCTCGATATTTGTTCTTAGGCCATATTGCTAGGACCAAAGGTTGATTCTAATATTTATGCTTTTCGTTTATGACTCGTATTTCATATATTATAATTTCGTTATAATCCTTAAATTTCATGTTGAAATATACCGATATTTCCCACACGCGGACGACGGGCATGGCTTTGGACGGGGTTCTGCTACCCCCTTAGGTTAATAATTTATCATCTACTTAAGATAGTGGTTATGTCAAAGATATTAGTTTTGTCTATGTTAGTGAACCCGTTGAATTTGTAAGATTGTAAGAAAGTTTTATGAATTTTTTTAACTTTTTATGTAATGGATTTTTTTTCCAATTTCCATCAATCTTCCGATTTATTTTTGTTGCCTTTTGTTGATTCCCGCTCATGCGGTCGACGTGAGTATGAATTACCGCTTTGCGGTGGACGAATGTATTTTATGTATTGCAGGTTTTGTTGAAATTTTCACCGTTTAAAACAATGCAAAATACGCATTGTGGCTGGACAGCAGGCTCCTGTATCCAGCCACTGCTACATTAAGTACTGACGGAAATTCCGTCAGTAAAGTCAAGGTAATCTTGACATTAGTGACGGAAATTCCGTCAGGAAGTCAACATAATCTTGACCGTACTGACGGAAATTCCGTCAGAAAGTCAAGATAATCTTGACCTTACTGACGGAAATTCCGTCAGTAAGGTCAAGATTATCTTGACTTCCTGACGAAATTTCCGTCAGTACGGTCAAGTTTATCTTGACTTTTCCGTTAAACTGGCTGACGAATCATCCGTCAGTAAACCGTCAGTAAACCCATTTACTGACGGAAATTCCGTCAGAAGTCAATTTTTTGTTACCAATTGGAGTAACGCACGGTACTGACGGAAATTCCGTCAGTAATTGACTTTACTGACGGATTTTTGGTGTTTCTGACGGATTTTTTCCGTCAGTTTCCCGAGTTCGTTTTGCAGTGTTATATCAGGTTCTCTTCTCAACAAAGCAGGTATTAAGCTCACATTTGAATCCGACAAAATTGTACTCACTAGAAATAATAACTTTGTTGGAAACGGGTTCTGTAATGGTGGACTTTTTGTGCTCGATGTAGTAACTATTAATAATAATTCTTCTGCTTTTGTTTATATTGCTGAGTCTCTTTCATTATGACATGCTAGACTAGGTCATGTTAATGTTGATTCAATTAAAAAATTAAAGCACCTTGAACTTATACGTGGATTCAGTAATACATCCTTTGACAAATGTGAAGTATGTGTAGAGGCCAAACACCCCACAACATCTTTCAATAAGCAAGTGAATCGTGCCTCAACACTTCTCGAGTTGATTCATACAGATTTTGAAGACTTCAGAAACTCTATGAGTAGAGGAGGTAAGCGTTACTATATCACTTGCAGCAGTAGCTCACCCAAGGGGCGTTGATGATCAAGCCACAAACAAGGCAAGCCTGACCCCAAGGACCCCTCAGATGGAAGCTAGAGTTACAAGGTCCAAACAACAAGCTATGACAAGCCAAGACCAAGCCATGCCAAGCTACAACAGTGAGGGAGACAGTCAAAGGCTTAACAACCCATGCCAAGCCCCAATACAACCCACATTACCCACACAAGACAAACACAAAACCCTTCAGGCTCAGGCAGACCAATTCACAAACCCTGTATCTAGGAGGTACACCAGGGCATCCCAACCACCCCCACCATGGCCTACCATCAAGCCAACCCATTAAGCTACAAGTTTGCCCAGGACAAACCCTTTTGAAGTCTAGTAAAAACTCATGAAACAGACACCCCAAGTTAGAGTCCAGCAAACAACTAAAACAGAGAAGGTACATGTCAGATTGTGGCTTCCTTTTGTTTAAGTCAACTTGTCATCGTCCAAGGCAGGTCTTATCTAAGTTATAATAAGAGTAGAGAGTCCCAAGGAGCAGCAACACATCCAGGCAAGGCAGCAAGGCAACAAGAGCAACAGATTTCCATTTCAGGAAAAATCCAAAACTGCTTTATTTGCTTTTGTTCAGTCTGTTTTCTTTTGTGTCTTGTGTCTGTTCTTTATAGTTGTTGAGCTCGTCCTATTGTGAGGCTCTTAATTAGTGTCAGTAGAAGTAGTTTAGATCCTAAGCTAGCCCTTGGATGATCTATACATCCAATGGCTCACAAGATATCAGCCTCTCTATATAAAGGGGTCTTGTATGTTGTTGTAAGCAGACTTTTATGAATGAATGAATTAAACTTTGAGAAATCACTCAATGTTATCAAACTTGTGCTAAGAGCTGTAGTTTGAAACAAGCCTGATACATCTCCAAGGTGTTTGATCAGTGCCTTGTATTGTGAGTCAAGTTATATCTGTGCTTTGCTGTGGTTAACTTACTTGCTGTTGAGGTTAGTCTAGGGTGTTTGTGCTTTGCTGTAACACTTGAAAACTGTCTCTAAAACCAGTCTTTGAGTCCTTTTCTCTTGTGCCTTGCTGTAGAGGATTGTCTCTAAGTCATATCCCTTGAGTTTTTCAGTTAAACAACTCACCATCTCTAAAACAACATCCCTTGTTACTTGATATTGTTCTCAGTTTGAGTCAAGCTAATCAAGTTTACTTAAAACTTGTGAACCTTAGTAGTTTACACTCCAAATTGGTTATCAGAGCTTTGGTTGAGAGTCTTAGTGAGTTCATTTTCCCTAACTACATTTAAAAACACAAAAATAGCCCAATGAGTGAAGAGAGACTAGCAGGAGTAGAAGCAAGGATGGAGGATCTGGCTGGGATTGTAACCACCCTAACCAGAACCTTGGACCAGGTTATAGGCAACCATTTGCTTGCTGGAGGAAGAGGTAGAGGACGTGGAAGAGGCCAAGGAGGAGGCAGAGGAAGGCCACCTGATGATGAAGAGTATCCAGACTCAGATGACTCAACAAGAAGCAGAGCTTCCATCCACAGGAACACAGACAAGCATCTTAAGGTAGATATCCCTGAGTTTTCTGGTAGTCTTAATCCTGATGACTTGTTAGAATGGCTAAGAGAAGTAGAAAGGATCTTTGAGTACAAAGGATACAATGATTCCAAGTCTTTTAAAGTAGCCATCCTTAAACTGAAAGGGTATGCTTCCCTTTGGTATGAAACTATGAAAGGGTTAAGGGCTAGGGAAGGTAAAGAACCCATCAAGTCTTGGACTAAACTGAAAAAGAAACTGTTAGACAAATTTGTTGCTAAGGATTACACCCAGGATCTGTTTATCAAGTTGTCTAAGTTGAAACAAGGAGACAAACCTGTTGAATCTTATCTGAGGGAGTTTGAACAACTCACCTTACAGTGTGATATAAATGAGAAACCTGAGCAAAGGATTGCTAGGTACTTAGAGGGTCTAGATAAGAACATTGCTAACAAGGTTAGGATGCAACCTCTGTGGTCATTTGATGATGTTGTCAACCTATCTCTGAGAATTGAGAAGATAGGGAAGACTAAGCCTGCTACACCAAAACCTGTTAGGCCTTTTCAAACCAGACCTTATAGTGGGTTTAGAGCCATGGATACCCCTAAGACAGCACCCCCACCTACCTTAGACAAGGGTAAGGGCATCATGGGTCAAAAGCCAAGCACTTCATTGACTGAGAACAGAATTAGGTGTTTCCAATGTCAAGGCTATGGACATTTCAGGAAGGATTGCCCTTCTAAGAAGACCTTAACTATAATGGAAGTTGAGGCTTGGGAGAAAGAGGGTCTAGTTGAGTATGAGAGGGATGAGCCTGAGGTTGAAGAAGTGGTGAGTGAGGAAGAAGAGTCTAATCAGGAGGCAATAGTGGCACTCCCTGACACAGGCCACAGCTTAGTCCTATGGAGAGTAATGCATTCACAACAGATACCTTTGGAGGAGGATCAAAGGTCCCTCATTTTCAGGAGCAGATGTACCATACAAGGGAGGGTTTGTAATCTTATTATAGATGGAGGTAGTTGTACCAATGTGGCTTCTGTTACTATGGTTGATAAGCTGAAGTTGAGCACTCAAGATCACCCTCACCCCTATAAGTTGAGATGGCTGAGTAAGGGAGCAGAGGTTAAGGTGGATAAGCAATGCATGGTCCCTTTCTCCATTGGAAGTGTGTACAAGGATGAAGTATTGTGTGATGTGGTTCCAATGGATGCCTGTCACTTGCTATTAGGAAGGCCATGGGAGTTTGATAAAAGCTCCATACACCAAGGAAGAAGCAATACCTATTCTTTCAAGCATGGGAGCAGGAAGGTGACATTAGCCCCCTTGCCACCACACCAGAAGAGCTATGGAAGTCCAAGTATGGCTGAGGATTTTAGTGGAGTTGTATTTCTATCTGAGTCAGCAATGGTCAAGGAGTGTAGTGAGGAGCAACCTATAGTAATGCTGCTATCAAAGGAAGTTCAGGAAGAAGAATCTAAGGTGATCCCTGCAGATGTTAAGCCCCTCATTGATCAGTTCAAGGAAGTGTTTCCAGAGGAACTTCCTGATGGCTTACCCCCTTTGAGAGGGATTGAACACCAAATAGACCTTGTGCCAGGGTCTGTACTACCTAATAGACCAGCATATAGGTGTGATCCCAAGGCTACACAAGAGCTGCAGAAACAAGTTGGAGAGTTGATGAGTAAAGGGTTTGTAAGGGAGTCATTAAGTCCTTGTGCTGTGCCTGCATTGTTGGTTCCTAAGAAGGATGGGACTTGGAGGATGTGCATAGATAGCAGGGCTATCAACAACATCACAGTCAAGTATAGGTTCCCTATACCTAGGCTTGATGACATGTTGGATGAACTGAGTGGTTCAAGGTTCTTTTCTAAGATTGATCTGAGGCAAGGTTACCATCAATTAAGGATCAGAGAAGGAGATGAGTGGAAGACAGCCTTCAAAACAAAGCATGGCCTTTATGAGTGGCTTGTCATGCCCTTTGGCCTGTCAAATGCCCCAAGTACCTTCATGAGATTGATGACAGAAGTGCTTAGGCCTTGCCTAGGGAGATTTGTGGTGGTATACTTTGATGATATCCTCATCTACAGCAAGAGCAAGGATGATCATTTGAGGCATCTTGAGGCTGTGTTTGAAATACTTAAGGAGAGCAAGCTCTTTGGGAAGCTTGAGAAATGCACCTTCATGACTGAGGAAGTCAAGTTTCTAGGATATGTGGTATCTGGTAGAGGCATTTCAGTTGATCAAGACAAGATCATTGCAGTCCAGTCTTGGCCTATCCCTAGGAGTATTACAGAAGTAAGGGGATTCCATGGCTTAGCATCCTTCTACAGAAGATTCATTAAGGATTTTAGCACCATTGCAGCACCTCTCACTGAGTGCATGAAGAAGGGAGAGTTCACTTGGACTGAGAATGCCTTACAGGCTTTCATACACATGAAGAAGCTTCTGTGCAGTGCACCTATCCTCAGGTTGCCAAACTTTGATTGCCTATTTGAGGTTGAATGTGATGCAAGTGGAGTGGGAATTGGAGCTGTCCTCATCCAAGAGAAGAAACCTGTAGCCTACTTTAGTGAAAAGCTAAGTGGTGCCAAGCTAAACTATTCTACATATGATAAAGAGTTCTATGCTCTTGTCAGAGCTCTGAGGCATTGGAGTCATTACCTGAAGCCCAAACCTTTTGTCTTACACTCTGATCATGAGGCATTGAAGTACATAGGAGGCCAGCATAAGCTCAGTCACAGACATGCTAAGTGGGTGGAGTTCCTTCAGTCATTCACCTTTTCTAGCAAATACAAAGAGGGCAAACAAAATGTGGTGGCTGATGCATTGTCTAGGAGGTACACTCTGCTATCAACTATGGAGCAAAGGGTTCTTGGCTTTGAGTTCATGAAGGACATGTATCAAGAAGATCCAGACTTTGCAGAAGATTGGTTAGCACAGAAAGAGGGAACAAGAACCATTGATTCACCCTACACTTTGCAAAATGGATTCTTGTTTAAAGGAAACAAGCTGTGTGTTCCCAGAGGATCTTATAGGAGTCTATTGATCAAGGAGGTACATGGAAGTGGCCTTGGAGGACACTTTGGGGTTCAGAAAACTGTGGACATACTACAAGATCAATTCCACTGGCCTAAGATGATGGGAGAAGTTCAAATAGTGCTCAGAAGGTGTGGAGTTTGTCAAAAGGCCAAGAGTTCTTTCCAAGCAGGACCTTACACTCCCCTACCAGTCCCATGTAGGCCTTGGGAGGATGTAAGTATGGATTTCATAATGGCATTACCTAGGACAGCAAGAGGGAAGGATTCTATCATGGTGGTTGTGGATAGGTTCAGTAAGATGGCACATTTCATTGCTTGCAAGAAGACTGAGGATGATGTGAGTGTAGCAGAGCTATACCTTGATGAGGTGGTGAGGTTACATGGAGTCCCAAGGACCATTGTGTCTGACAGAGACACAAAGTTTATGAGCCATTTCTGGAGAACATTGTGGAAACTGCTTAACACTAGGTTGTTGTTTAGTACCTCCCATCATCCTCAAACTGATGGCCAAACTGAGGTGACCAACAAGACCTTGGGAAGGATCTTGAGGTGTATAGTCAGCAAATCTCTCAAGGATTGGGACTTAAAGTTGGCTCAAGCAGAGTTCTCTTTCAATAGAGCTCCCTCAGCAGCCACAAGCCACTCCCCCTTTGAAGTGGTCTATGGTATTAACCCCTTAATGCCTTTGAGTTTGTCTAATGTGTGCAGGTCAGAAGTCCACTATGATGCCAAGAAGAGGGTGGAACAAATGTTAAAACTCCATGAATCAGTCAGGAAACAAATTGAGAAAGCTAATGATCTGTACAAGAAGAATGCCAAGGTTCCTAAGACCAAGAAAGACTTTGCACCAGGAGATCTAGTATGGATCAACCTAAGGAAAGAAAGGTTCCCTTTCAAGAGAAAGAACAAGCTAGAGCCAAGAGCAGATGGTCCTTTTCAAGTCATAGAGAAGATAGGTCCCAATGCCTACAAAATTGATCTACCAGGAGAGTATGCAGTCCATGGGACATTCAATGTTGGAGATCTTAGTCCTTTCTTTGAAGACTCTGAGGGAGAAGAAGACACAGGCTTGAGGTCAAGCCCTTTTCAACCTGGGGAGGCTGCATCAGTAGCTCACCCAAGGGGCCTTGATGATCAAGCCACAAACAAGGCAAGCCTGACCCCAAGGACCCCTCAGATGGAAGCTAGAGTTACAAGGTCCAAACAACAAGCTATGACAAGCCAAGACCAAGCCATGCCAAGCTACAACAGTGAGGGAGACAGTCCAAGGCTCAACAACCCATGCCAAGCCCCAATACAACCCACATTACCCACACAAGACAGACACAAAACCCTTCAGGCTCAGGCAGACCAATTCACAAACCCTGTATCTAGGAGGTACACCAGGGCATCCCAACCACCCCCACCATGGCCTACCATCAAGCCAACCCATTAAGCTACAAGTTTGCCCAGGACAAACCCTTTTGAAGTCTAGTAAAAACTCATGAAACAGACACCCCAAGTTAGAGTCCAGCAAACAACTAAAACAGAGAAGGTACATGTCAGATTGTGGCTTCCTTTTGTTTAAGTCAACTTGTCATCGTCCAAGGCAGGTCTTATCTAAGTTATAATAAGAGTAGAGAGTCCCAAGGAGCAGCAACACATCCAGGCAAGGCAGCAAGACAACAAGAGCAACAGATTTCCATTTCAGGAAAAATCCAAAACTGCTTTATTTGCTTTTGTTCAGTCTGTTTTCTTTTGTGTCTTGTGTCTGTTCTTATTAGTTGTTGAGCTCGTCCTATTGTGAGGCTCTTAATTAGTGTCAGTAGAAGTAGTTTAGATCCTAAGCTAGCCCTTGGATGATCTATACATCCAATGGCTCACAAGATATCAGCCTCTCTATATAAAGGGGTCTTGTATGTTGTTGTAAGCAGACTTTTATGAATGAATGAATTAAACTTTGAGAAATCACTCAATGTTATCAAACTTGTGCTAAGAGCTGTAGTTTGAAACAAGCCTGATACATCTCCAAGGTGTTTGATCAGTGCCTTGTATTGTGAGTCAAGTTATATCTGTGCTTTGCTGTGGTTAACTTACTTGTTGTTGAGGTTAGTCTAGGGTGTTTGTGCTTTGCTGTAACACTTGAAAAATGTCTCTAAAACCAGTCTTTGAGTCCTTTTCTCTTGTGCCTTGCTGTAGAGGATTGTCTCTAAGTCATATCCCTTGAGTCTTTCAGTTAAACAACTCACCATCTCTAAAACAACATCCCTTGTTACTTGATATTGTTCTCAGTTTGAGTCAAGCTAATCAAGTTTACTTAAAACTTGTGAACCTTAGTAGTTTACACTCCATCACTTTTGTAGACGACTTTTCTAGATATACAAAAGTATATTTACTGAGTACAAAAGATGAAGCTGAGCAATAATTTATGATTTACAAAACTGAAGTTGAGAATCAACTAGACTTAAAGATAAAATGAGTTAGATCTGATAGAGGCGGCGAATATGATTATCCTCTTAAGAAAATTTGCGAGGAAAGTGGCATAATTCATGAGTTCACCGCCTCTTTTACTCCATAACAAAATGGAATAGCCGAAAGAAAAAAACAGAACTTTAAAAGATATGATGAATGCTATGCTCATTAGTTCTGGTATGCCTACTAACATGTGGGGCGAAGCCATTCTCTCTGCTTGTTTTGTCCTTAACAGGGTTCCACACAAAAGATTAGACAAGACTCCTTATGAACTTTGGAAAGGACACAAGCCCAATCTTAGTTCCCTCAAAGTGTGGGGGTGCTTAGGAAAGATCGGAATACCTGCATTTCAAAGGAGCAAAATTGGACCAAAAACGATCGATGGTATTTTTATTGGATATGCTTCTAACAGTGCAGCTTACAGGTTCATTCTCAAAGACGGTTCAGGTTTTGGCTCTATTAAAGAGTCTAGAGATTTCGTATTTTTTGAGAATATTTTTCCTATGAAAACTAATTCTGAACCTTGTCTCACACCTGTCTCCGATAGTGTTGATGTTTCTTCCAATGCAGTTGTTGAACCTAGAAGAAGCAAGAGAGCTAGAATCGAAAAGGACTTTGGCTCAGAATTTATCACCTTCATGGCAGAAAAAGTATATCTTGACGAATAAGATATATGTGCTTATGTTCTAGAAAATGATCCTAGAACTTACAGGGAGCCCATGAGTTCCGTTGACTCTATCTTATGGCTGGAAGCCATAAACAGCGAAATAAATTCCATCAAAAAAACAACACTTGGATTCTAACAGATCTCCCTAGAGGGTGTAAGTGTGACACCCTCAAATTTGCGGAAAGAAAAAAATAATTTAAATACATAACGAAGGGTGTCATAAATAAAAAAGGTCATTACAAAACGGAAATAATATTATATATAAGAATTATACAAGACGGGAGACATATCTCCCGTATAAATACGGAAATAAAAGAGTGTATAATAATATACAATCTAAGAACCGAATATAGGTCCAAGGTAAATACTTCGCTCGCTAGCTCGTCAATGTACCCAAAGTATGCATCACAAACCTGCCAACCGCATTAAATATAAACACGGAAGCCACAGTCAGTGGGGAGTAACTCCGAGTTCTCCCAGCCACGAAATGTCAAGTTTAATAAAACATGAATAACATAAAAGCAATATATATAGAAAATACAAAACCTTAACATATATGATATGCTTTTCATGTTATGAAACAATTAACTAACATATAACCTATCATATGAAAGCTATCATGTGAATCCGATAATAAACTATAACACGAGGTAGGGAAGCTGGTATGCTAGCTCAGAGGTTACCATGTAACATGGCCATGATACACTCAAACCCTAATCAACACGTAATCATGTGAATTAGTTAACAATCGGTAATCCAAACTCTATCAACCTTAGCCGGCTTGCATCTCACCTTCTAAGATTCATAGAATCATACAAACATGAAAGACCAATACTTCTACAAACAGGCACAAGTTCTTAGTGACGGCAATAGAAGACTTCTGTAACTCAAGTCTATACCACGAGGTAGGATATACTTAAATATTTAGGCTCAGCGGTCACGCTAATGACATGGCCCAAATACCAAGCACACATTTGGGCTCAGCGGTTACACTAATAACATGGCCCAGATCCAAAGCACATATCTTAGCTCAGAGGTTACCCTAATAACATGTCCAAGATACGACTCAACCCTAAACCTAGACTGCGCAGACCTAGAGAAATGCGAGGATCCATCGCATCCAAGACCCATGATACAATCACATGAGTACCCCTAAGAAGATCCATCAAAGGGTTGGCTAGTACTAAAGCTGGCTCCATTTCCCAAAGTGGAAACCATGGCAGCCATGCCCCGACTTGAAGATCCATCAAGCCGGGAACACAAAAGCTATCAAGCGGCAAACTCCATATGCTCGTTAAAGATAGTACGGCCTATCAATGTCATGGTCCAAGATACTCATTTAGAATTAGAATGTTCAAGACGCCATATACTCATAATTCTCTATGGGTACTTAGTCAACACGACACATATCATACAATCAAACAGTCACGGGAAAACTTTCTATCATGTGACTAATTGCATAAAAATCATATTCAAATATCATATCGCCTCATATCTACTAAGGCTCATTCATTCATTCATTAAATAAAACCTTACCTGAAGACAAATCCCCGACCCGAGTCCCGCGACGGGTCATCAGTCAAAACGGGGCTGACTAGATCTTAGTTTGACCAAACCCGTTTGATCAACCCGGCTAGAAACAGAGTCTTTACCACATAGACTTGATCATAAAAATCAACATATTCATTAATGTTATTTTATTAACATTATAAACATGTGAATTATTATATCATACCCAAAACCCGTTGGACTAAAAGGATATTAAATTAAACTACGGTCTCGTCTTATAATTTCTAACATGTGAGAAATAATAATTTAATGAAAACCTTTTTAATTAAATATTTTACTTATTAATATTTCTCGCTTGCTAATTATTACAAAACGCGATAAAAATAACAATAACTCAAAAACCGTCACAAGTCTAAGTAAGGGGACCCACGG
>JAIUZE010038289.1:0-19815 GCA_022085475.1 Heliosperma pusillum | reverse complement strand
ACCATTTTAACAACCATCCATACAAAAATCATGATTATTAACAAATCATCCAAATATGTCAAGAACACTAAACATGCCAAAAATTCATACAACATAATAATATAAACAACTTATCATGTTACTAATTAAAAATCATACATAACAACAACATAAACAAAAACATAAGATATGTAACATTAATTCGTCGAGTAACTCGGAATCGTTACCTTAGCTAGCAAAATCAAGTAGCACCAAAATATAAGAACTAAGAAATAAGAAACCCGTCTACTAGTCTTGTCCTACTATATACGAGTCACCAAACTCGTCTTCAAAATTTTCCCCTATAAGAAATGACAAGAATAACATTATTAGAATTAAAACTTGTTTTTCCATAATTAAAGTGTTGAAAACGATTTTGTCGGAATTGAAAATAAACCATACTTGAAGATGGAGAGCGAAGAGGAGATTCTAGAAATATAAGTTAGGACGGATTTGAATAAGAAATGAAGGTTTTATGATGATTTTGCTCAAGAACGATGAAGAACGATGAAGAACACCAAGAACGATTAAAGAAAGTATTAAAAAGGTATTAAGTTGATTTAAAGTAAAATGAAAAGATAAGTAGTGAAATAGAGTGGAGTGTGAGCCGTGTAAATATAGAGGAATTATGGAGTCGGGTTTTGAAATTGTTGTTACGGGATTGACTCGGGTTTTATAATTATATTATGGTAATTGTTTAGATATAATTATATATTAAGTTAATTTAAACCAAATATCTAGATATTATGTTATTGTAATGAAAAGAAAGAAAATATCAAGTCCTAAGAGAGGAAAAAGAGACGTGTGAAATGGAGAGAAATCGGGTCTGTTTTTAAGCGATCTGCGTAATTTAAACGGACCGATTGATAAAGTAACAAATATCTTAGATATTTGTATTAGTTTAATCAAATTAATTAAAAGATCTAATATGAGTGGAAAAAGGTGACATGGGGCGTGTGACTCATGCAAGAGTCGGGTTTCGGGTTTGTTTCGGGACTTAAGTTGACTCGGGAATAGTTAAATGACGTTCGGGGTTAAACCGTAAAACATTCTCTTAAATTCCGAATAAATTCAAAATAATTATATTAAATTATCATAAATTCAAATAAATCTTAATAAAAATAAATTAAATTTATTATTTTTCAAATATAATTTCGGTCTTTAAATTTACGAGGTGAGTCGGAAAAGTCAACGAAAGTCAAAGTTGACTTAAAAGTCAAGAAAAGTCAACGACGACTCAAAAGTCAAGAAAAGTCAAAGATGACTCAAAAGTCAAGAAAAGTCAAAGACGACTTAAAAAATCAAGAAAAGTCAAAGACGACTTAAAAATCAAGAAAAGTCAAAGACGACTTAAAAACGGGATTCTCATGGAATCTCGCGGAAATTCCAAATACGAACCTGGAAATTCCAAATTCGACTCGAAACAATAAATTCTAAATTAAAACTTAAATCTGTTGAAAAGTATCCGTAAAATATTTTCCCTAGAAAAATAGTGTACTTTTCGGGTTGTTACAAAGACAGCATCACGAGTCACAAACGCTTTGTTCTCGTGGTCAATGTAGGATTATTGAGCACTTGTTTCATTCGGATAACTTATAAATTAGGTACGCTACCTATTCATATCGTATATGAAATAAAATCCGACTGTTATAAATGTGCTTTGATATGGTGGGAAAAGAAATAGCAGACAAAAATATTAAGATCACAAGGTTAGTCAAATGGCTCAGTTTGACTTGACAAAGACAAAACCATATCGTATAAGGTTCTGTTTCTCTATTTAACAACGCCTTATCTCATAATGTGTGTTAGAGAAGTTAACTCGTGAAACTATTTCACAATACTTTTGGGGAAAATCAAAGTCAATACTTAGATATTTTAGTTACGATTTGGTCGTAAGTCCTTGATCTAATACTCTTGGTTGTTAACTACTTCACATTGAAGCTCTTTGAACTTTTCAAAGAATTTCTCATAGCACCTCATTAAGTAGAATCAAATATAATATCTACTTAAATCGTTGGTAAATAAAGTGAAATAGTCATAACCATCTCTGGTTGTGTTTGTTATTGGACCACGCATATTCTAATGAAATAGGGCCAATAACTCACTAGTTCGATTTCCTTTTAAATAAAAAAGGGCACGAATCATCTTGCCTTGAATACAAGATTCACACGCACCATAAGATTCAAAATCAGATGGTTTAGGGATAGTTGTCAATACTAGCCTCTTAATGTGCTACACAATCCAGAATTAAGATTAGATTAGGGTCACCAATTTTGAGCCTTTTACAATCTATATGACAAGTAATTACTAGTTTAGGTCAAGAATATAATTACCTTTGATTGGTATGGGATAACCATTGACCAAGTATAGGCATAAAAAGATAAAACGCTTGTGTGACACCCTCAAATTTGCGGAAAGATAAACAAGTAATTTAAATAAATAAAAGATGAGAATACATTTCTAATAGGTTCACTTTAGTGAAAATCGGTAAATTTTAAAACCGGAACCTATCATTAAATATATTCATCATAACGAAGGTGTCTTAAAGAAAAAGGTTAATAACAAAAAGGAAATAATATTATACATAAAAAGTATCTGAAACGGGAGACATATCTCCCGTATAAATACAGAAATAAAAGAGTGTATAATAATATACAATCCTAAGAACCGAATATAGGTCCAAGGTAATACTTCGCTCGCTAGCTCGTCAATGTACCCAAGTATGCATCACAAACCGGCCAACCGCATTAAATATAAACACGGAAGCCACAGTCAGTGGGGAGTAACTCCGAGTTCTCCCAGCCACGAAATGTCGAGGTTAATAAAACATGAACAACATAAAAGAAATGTATATGGCAAATACAAAACCTTAACATATACGATATGCTTTTCATGTTATGAAACAATTAACTAACATATAACCTATCATATGAAAGCTATCATGTGAATCTGATAACAACCTATAACACGAGGTAGAGAAGCTGGTATGCTAGCTCAGAGGTTACCTTTAAAACATGGTCATGATACACTCAAACCCTAATCAAACATATTATCATGTGAATCAGTTAACAACCGGTAATCCAAACTCTATCAACCTTAGCCGGCTTGCATCTCACCTTCTAAGATTCATAGAATCATCAAACATGAAAGATCAATACTTCTACAAACAGGCATAAGTTCTTAGCACGGCCCATAGTCGACTATAACTCGAGTCTATACCACGAGGTAGGATATACTTATATATTTAGGCTCAGCGGTTACCCTAATAACATGGCCAAAATACAAAGCACACATCTAGGCTCAGCGGTTACCTTTAAAACATGGCCCAGATCCAAAGCACATATCTTAGCTCAGAGGTTACCTTTAAAACATGGCCAAGATACAACTCAACCCTAATCCTAGACTGCGCAGACCTAGAAAAATGCGAAGATCCATCGCACCCAAGACTCATCACATGAGTACCCCTAAGGAGATCCACCAAAGGGTTGGCTAGTACTTAAGCTGGCTCCATTCCCAAAGTGGAAGCAATTAGGCAGCCATGCCCCGACTTGGAGATCCACCAAACCGGGACACAAAAGCTATCAAGCAGTGAACATATACTCGTTAAAGATAGTAAGGCCTATCAATGTCATGGTCCAAGATACTCATTTAGAATTAGAATGGTCAAGACGCCATATACTCATAATTCTCTATGGGTACTTAGTCAACACGACATATATCATACAATCAAACCGTCACGGGAAAAACTTCCTATCATGTGACTAATTGCATATAAATCATATTCAAATATCATATCGCCTCATATCTACTAAGGCTCATTCATTCATTTATTAAATAAAACCTTACCTGAAGACAAATCCCCGACCCGAGTCCCGCGACGGGTCATCAGTCAAAACGGGGCTGACTAGATCTTAGTTTGACCAAACCCGTTTGGTCAAACCGGCTACAAACAGAGTCTTTACCACATAGACTTGAACATAAAATCATCATATTCAATTCAGGTTATTTTATTACAACTTTTAACATGTGAATTATTAAATCTTACGAAAACCCGCATGACTTAAAGGATATCAAATTAAACTATAATCTCGTATTATAATTTCTAACATGTGAGGAATTATAATATTATGAAAAATACTTTTAATTAAATAATTTACTTATTAAAATTTCCCACTTGCTAAATATTACAAAACACGATAAAATAACAATAACTCAAAAACCGTCACAAGACTAAAAAGGTGACTCATGGGCTGATTTGGGCCGGACCTAACACGGGCTTGGACTGGGCCCACGGGCTTGGTTTGGGCCTGTTTTGGGTCGTCATTTTTAAAACCGTTTCTTAATATTTCCCGCATGCTTTAACATATTTAAAACCCGTCAAAACAACAACAAAACAATCAAGTATCGACACAACCCACAAGGACCAAACACGGACCAACCAGACCGGGCTGGAACGGGTCTGAACCGGCCTGAACCGGCCTGGTTTGGACCGGTTTCCAGCCATCAAAACAGCCACCCTACACGGCCCAACACCAACATCAATTCTAAATTATTTCTAACATGTTTTAATTAACAAACAACCATTTTAACGATCATCCATACAAAAATCATGATTATTAACAAATCATCCAAATATGTCAAGAACACTAAACATGCCAAAAATTCATACAACATAATAATCATACCCACCTATCATGTTACTACTTAAAAACCGTAAATCATAAACAACAACTAAAGAAAAACAAAAGATATGTAACATTAATTCGTCGAGTAACTCGGAATCGTTACCTTAGCTAGCACAAAATCAAGTAGCACTAAAAATAAGAACTAAGAAATAAGAAACCCGTCTACTAGTCTTCTCCTAAAATATACGAGTCACCAAACTCGTCTTCAAAATATTCCCCTATAAGAATTGACAAGAATAATATTGTTAGAATTAAAACTTGATTTTCCATAATTAAAGTGTTGAAAACGATTTTGACGGAATTGAAAATAAACCGTACTTGAAGATGGAGAGCGAAGAGGAGATTCTAGAAATATAAGTTAGGACGGATTTGAATAAGAAATGAAGGTTTTATGATGATTTTGCTCAAGAACGATGAAGAACGATGAAGAACGATGAAGAACGATGAAGAACACAAGAACGATTAACGAAAGTATTAAAAAGGTATTAGGTTGATTTATTGTAAAATGAAAAGATAAGTAGTGAAATAGAGTGGAGTGTGAGCCGTGTAAATATAGAGGAATTATGGAGTCGGGTTTTGAAATTGTTGTTACGGGATTGACTCGGGTTTTATAATTATATTAAGGTAATTGTTTAGATATAATTATATATTAAGTTAATTAAACCAAATATCTAGATATTATGTTATTATAATCAAAAGAAAGAAAATATCAAGTCCTATGAGAGGAAAAAGAGACGTGTGAAATGGAGAGAAATCGGGTCTGTTTTTAAGCGATCTGCGTAATTTAAACAGACCGATTGATAAAGTAACAAATATCTTAGATATTTGTATTAGTTTAATCAAATTAATTAAAAGATCTAATATGAGTGGAAAAAAGTGACATGGGGCGTGTGACTCATTCAAAAGTCGGGTTTCGGGTTTGTTTCGGGACTTAAGTTGACTCGGGAATAGTTAAATGACGTTCGGGGTTAAATTGTAAAACCTTCTCTTAAATTCCGAATAAATTCAAAATAATTATATTAAATTATCATAAATTCAAATAAATCTTAATAAAAATAAATTAAATTTATTATTTTTCAAATATAATTTCGGTCTTTAAATTTACGAGGTGAGTCGGAAAAGTCAACGAAAGTCAAAGTTGTCTTAAAAGTCAAGAAAAGTCAACGACGACTCAAAAGTCAAGAAAAGTCAAAGATGACTCAAAAGTCAAGAAAAGTCAAAGACGACTTAAAAATCAAGAAAAGTCAAAGACGACTTAAAAATCATGAAAAGTCAAAGACGACTTAAAAACGGGATTCTCATGGAATCTCGCGGAAATTCCGAATACGAACCCGGAAATTCCAAATTCGACTCGAAACAATAAATTCTAAATTAAAACTTAAATCTGTTGAAAAGTATCCGTAAAATATTTTCCCCTAGAAAAATAGGGTACTTTTCGGGTTGTTACAGCTTGTTCTATTCACAAAAGTGAAACACTTGTGTCGTACACTAAAGTGGATACTATATATTCTTTATTTAGAGGTCATGTACATAACAACGTTTATTAAAGTAAACATTTAAATCCAAAACTAGATTGATCACATTATAAGTTTTATATGTCTCTATAGAAATAAAACTACAATAGTTATATTTCCCTTGTAGGTCGACATTTAATCATGGTTAGTCGTCGCACGAATCATTATTATATGCATTGAATACATTGATGAAAACCATAATGGGTATCTGATACCCAAAACTTGCATTTTAGCAAAATAAATGTCGATTATATAGATATTATGGGTGAAAATAGTACACCCAATTTCTAACTCTTTAGAAAACTTGGGGCAAATTCTTTTCTTGTGTCCTACATCGTAAGAATAGAATCATCAAAGGTTGGGTTTGACACCTTGCTTGGGTTTTGACTTTACTATTCAAAATAGACTTGCCTTTTTCCCTCGCCTTGTGCCAACATCGTGTCAACCTACTCTTTAACCTCGTCATATTCTTAACAATTAAGAACAAAACATCTTTCCTATAGCTCCCACTCACTTTCATGAATCTCTACTTAGATATGTAGATTAGAATTATTATGAAGACTATTATTCATTTCATTCATAGTTTTACCTACAAAAAGGATAAACCTTTCGTGAAGTGTCTACGATATTTGGTCATTCACGATTTCAAATAAATCGATTAACCTAGTCATCCCAACTGATTTGGCCTCTTTTGAGGTAAGCCTCGATAAGGAGCATTATGACGTCATACCAAAAAAAAAATATATTTTCTTTGGAGCAAAAAGATTGATGCACCATTGTAATAAGAAGACGTCACAAAAATTCAAAACGTTTTTGACTAAAATGTGACTCATTTGTATACTCTTCATAAGAGACATTTGCAATGGTAAATATGAGGATCAAAAAGAAAAATTCATTTTGTCATTAGCTACGGTGGTTTAAACGGAGATCGCAATCAAAATGCTACCGTATAAAATAATGGAAACTTCTTTCCACTATTGAACGGATTTACAAGTTCGTAGAAGGATAAATATTTGTCATTGCGCGAATAAATATGAACGGAAAATAAACATTCATTGCTTATATATAATTTACTTGTAAAACAATTTTAAACAAGTCACTCATATAATGACCCCTCACGAAATTATATAAGTGATTCCAAGACCCATCTTTAGACAAAAAATAGTCATCGTATGCTACCTTTATCTAAAAATGGTAAGTCAATACTTGACTAATTCTACCCTTAGAACTCTTGGTTGACGGATTTCAACTAAATCCATCTCCTAGTCCCAAGATAACGCTTATCTCGTTGAGTCCAATCCAATTTTGGCTTGTGATCGCATCACCCTACTTACCCGAGGTAAAAAGGGAACCACGAGCGTGGTAGCCCTAATGAACACGGGGTTCATAGGTGTTACTAATTGGTAAGGCTAAATCTCAATTTTTAAGTTATGTGAGAGGTCTTGTCAATTTTGTTATTAATTCCCTATAAGCGAACTAAGTCGGTGAATTTTGAATAACTTTGAATTGACAATCGCGAAATAAAGATGCATGTTGGCGATTTTGGCATGAGCGGAAAAATAAAGCAAGCAAATAATAAATCCTAGTATGGCCACCTAGCTAATCTAATTAACTAGACGATTACAAAATCGGAAACCAACTCCTTGGCCCCTTGCCTCTTCATGGTACATGCTCCAAAAAGGCACCGTCTTTTGGAACACCGACTTCGGGAGTCTCCGTCTTCATAATAATTAATTACAAAAGATACAAATAAAATTCCTATTATACATTTGATCTAGAAAATGAAATTAAATTATTACAAACGGCGATACGAGATCGCAAATAAAATTACAACCGAATCGGTATTCCCTTACATTACGGGTAATACCGATTAAAATAATCTAGGCCATACTAGGTACAACTTGCATTAAAAATTAAATAAATGAAATTCATTCATTCAACAATAACAACATAACTAAAATGTTGTAAAAATCATGCCTAAATCGCCGTTAATACTTATCATGTTCATTCTAGCTCGGTTTTATGGATTTTATCGATTTTTAACAATTAAAAATCAATAATCAACTCTTAAATCGTATTTAAGCTCAAACTAATTATCTAAACTGATTTAGAACTCAAAATTAGTCCCCACTAACTTTGTTTGTATTTAATTAGTTCGAATTGATCGTATTTGCTAAATATAGAGGTTTAATCATAACATTTATGAAATAAACCCAAAATAAAATATAAAACTCATAAAAATTTGAAAACAAAAAATTTTGTACATTCTGGAACATTTACAGAAACTCTAAAAACCAGAAATATTTGCCCAAAAATTTTGAATAAATTTTATGAACAAATAACTTAATATTCAACGGTTTTATCAAATAAAACCATTAAATATAGTAAAATAGTGAAACAAATTATAAAATTCACCAAAATGATATAAATCAGATTATAAAATTTATTAAAAATTTTCAAGACCTGAAAAGGACTTTTCAATTTTATGATCCAAATAATCTCACTTTATTGACTTTTATCTTATAAAAATCAATAATCATGCAAAACTTAATTAAAAGTCACGAAATTTTACATACAGTATGTAAAACATGCATGTGAGATCATATCAAAATTTCATGGCCAGAATCAACATGCAACTATTTTTAGTTAACTTTTAACATAAAACATGCATATTAACATGATTTAAAGGCCATAAACCAAAATAAATAGCAAAATAATCCCTAAAATCACCAAATTTGACCACAACCATTTTGAGGTCAGTAGGTATGCATGAAAATAAAAAATTTCGTGCAAACCAATTTTTAACACAAATTTTCAATTTTACCCAAGTTATCGTATAACTCGATTTTAATGCTTAAAATCAACATGCATGTAACAATTGAGCTCTGATACCACATGAAAGTCCTAGACCTCTAATTAGACTCCTCTAATTAGTTCATTAAATTACATTAAATTAATGATTTAGGATCTAGTTATCATGCATGCAAATATAAAAGCATGAAAGAAAAGATAAGACGAAAATATCCTTACATTGGGAATTTTCGGTTCAATATGGGCACAATAAGAACTCCTTCTTATTGTTCTTGAGCATGAAATTAATGGATGATCCTCCATGAAACAACCTCCAAAGTAGAAGGTCTCCTTCTTGTTGCACCCAAGATTAAACCCAAATAATCTTACCTTATTATTAACTAGATAATAAGTAAGACAAAATACTACTAATATTATTGTATTACTACACTAGTAATATGTAGAGAATATTAGTGTATAAGAGAGTTTAGAGAGAAGTTGAGTTTAGAAAGAGAAGTGAAAATAAGCAAAATGAAGTAGTGTAAAAATGAACAACTATTGTTCATTATATGGCACCTATGGCCGGACCACCCAAGTCCAAATGGCCTCTTATTTTGTTTAATTTTATTCACATGCAATAAGGTGGAGTGTAGGAAATGTTAGTATGATTAAAGCATGTACGTAATGTCACCATCAAAAACGAGAATTGTGTAAGAAGAAAAGAACAAAATCATTTCTTCCTACACATGCCATAACCGGCCACATGTGGCTTATTATGGTCCATTTGTATTTTTGATATTTGTCCCACAAATACTTATTAATCATATGCTTAATTATCTTGTATAATTAAGTGTTAATTTGATCATATAACAATTATATGACACAAATAAATAAATAATATGTACTTAACTTTTTTTTAGTATTTTACCATTATATCAATATATAATGGGTCCCACAATGCTTAGTTAATTTATTTTACAACTCCTTGTAAATATAATTAACTAATTACCTCTACCTCAAAATATATGCATAACCTCAACTAATTTAATGAATTAACGATTAATCATTAAATTAAATCTTATTTAATCGTATTAAAATAAGACGTAAAATTTATTCAGTTAGTTATCGTATAATTGACTAATAAACTTAAGTGGAATGAGTTCCCAACTCAATTTCCAATAAATAACTCTCGTAACTAAACGTAGATATCAAATATATGTAATCCTCTAATTAAACCGTATCGTATACAGATAATTAGTATTCTATTTGGGTCTCATCCTATAGGTGTGACCTAAAGGGATCAGTTGATTTCCGCCGTCATACGACAATAACGTCAAACTCTAGTCAGCCAAGCGTTACCGATTTACGTTAATCAACTGACGTGGAGTATCAAAATATACTAATCATGCCACGTATATTCCAAATGAGATTTATTATATAAATGCACTATTGTGGAGGACACTTACTCCAACATGCATTTCATAAAGTAACAATTTTTTTTCCAATCGAAGATCTCGATAAGATGATCATTATAAAAAAAATAAAGCAGGGGTCAAAAGCTTTTTTTTTTTTTAAGAAAGCAGGGGTACCACGTAGAATATACAAAAAAAAAAAAAGATACCATGCAAAATATCTCTAATTTATATTATATAGAAAATATGTATATATATTACATAGGAAATTTATACCCCAAAATCAACCTTAATCAACCGTAATTGACAAATAGAAAAGAATTTGAAAAGTACTGCCATCTAAAAATATAAGTCATTTTAGAAAAAAATGTATACGTATAAGAAACTAGATAAAGTAATCCATGAATGATTGCACAATTAACACTCCATTAAAACAACTTTTTAGGCTATGTTTTTTTGTACTAAAATTGTCTGAACTGAAATGAACTAAACTTAATGAAGTTGAACTGAACTGCATGAATAACAGGGTGCCCACTCCTCTGATTGGTTGTGTGCGGTTCCTATCTCTGGGTTGGGTCAGACTATGAACAGGAGGACTTACCGTTGTGTGCTGGGGTATCGGCTAGGTGTTCCGTTATTCGCGGTATCTAGGCCTTGTCCTGCTTTTTCTCGGGTTTTTGCTGATGATGTGTATGAGGACCACGCTATTTCTTGTACTGGTACTGTGGGGGTTAAGCATCGTCATAACCCCGTTCGTGACACCTTATTCGACATCGGCTATAAGTCTGCGGTTTGAATGACAAGCATGGTAGATCACTTCGTCCTGCGGATTTGCTACTTTATTCCTAGGACATAAAGCGTGATGTGTGTGTTGATTTGACAGGGTCTTCCCCCTTGACTCGGAGTGGGATGTCTAATTTTGTGCCTGGACGGGTTGTCGCTGATGCTGCTCAGCGCACATGTGCTAAATATGGGGATTTATGCGCGAGGAGCTGGGCTTTGGGATAACCTCGTTCGTGACACCCTTCTCTTTATCTTCGCTTGGGGAGCTGAGCTCAGATGCTGTTGACCTGCTTAAGCGGATCCAGAAATTCTTGGTATCTCAGGATGCTGGGGCTCGGATGTCCGCTTATATTTTTACTAGACTTAGCTTTGTTGTAACTAAGGGGTGGGGGCCCAGATTGTCTCTTGGCTCCCCACCAATTTCATTTAAAGCTTTCATTTTAGTTTAATAAAAGCTGCGCGCATCTTTTAATAAAAAAAATAATAAAAAAAATAATAATAATAGTTGATCTTAATAAAAATTGCGGTTGTAATAATAATAATAATAATAATAATAATAATAATAATAATAATAATAATAACTAAAGGGGTGGGGGGCCAAATTGTCTCTCGGTACCCCACCAATTTCATGTAAACTTTTCATTTTACTTTAATGAAAGTTGCGCGGATCTTCTTAAAAAAAAATAATAATCCCTAGACCTCCGGCTCCGTCTCACTCGGCTCTTTCATCTGATGATGGGGTTGAGCTTGTTCAGTGGTATGTGTCTTCGCTTAATCGTTTATTTTCTTTGGGGCCTTCGCACCGTGAAATCTAATCCTCCTAAGTGTCGTCTTGAGTTTGCTCGGGCTTTAAAGAGGGTCTCGCATGATGTGGCTGGCTCCCCTGGTGACCTCTCCTGCTGGGTTTGTTTGCTTGTGTTGCCTCTTTGTAGGACTGCTGTTAGGCGACAACGTCAGGAGCAGAGTATTACCAGGGCTATTCTTGCTTGGGGGGGGGGGGGGGGGCCTGGGGGGGGTTTCTAGCTTTTGCAGGAGTGTTTGGCTGAGGTTCCTTCTTCGTTTCGTGTGGAGGAGGATCTGGATTTGAGTGAGCTTAACCTCCGCCAGTGTCAGCGGAAGAATTGTGATGGTGATTATACTGCTGCTGTTAGGGTGCTTTCTTTCTCTGGCGTCGCCCCTTACTCTGATGCCACTCTTGGTGCTTTGCGAGAGAAGCATCATGTCGCCCAATCTTCTTCATTGTCTCCTTTGCCTGTGGATCATCATTCTCTTGTTGCCTCTTCGGCAGTGGTTTTGGATATGATTCGTGGTTTCGCGCGTGGCAGTTCATGCGGGAGAGATGGGCTTAGTGCCCAACACCTTATGGACTGTTTGAGTGGTGCTGTTGTGGCTGTCTCTGATGATTTGATCGTTTCTGTTACTAGGGTGGTTAATCTTTTTTTGGAGGGCCGGTGCCCTATAGCCCTTGGTGAGTACATTGCGAGCGCTCCGATCACGCCGCTTGTTAAACCGGGTGGGGGTGTTTGTCCTATCGTTGTTGGCACTATCTAGAGACGTCTTGTCTGGTTGGTCCTTCTTTGTCTGCTTATTTTGCTAGCCTTCAGTTTGGGGTCAGGGTGTCCGGTGGAGGAGAAGCTATCTTGCATGCCTTTAATCGGCTCATTGAGGCCCGTGGTAGTGATGTGGGACTGTCTATGCTGCTGGTTGATTTCGAGAATGCTTTTAACCATGTTGATCGTGTTACCATGCTACAGGAAGTCCGTCGTCGTTGTCCGGTTCTTTCCCGTTGGGTGGAGTTTTGTTACGCTAGCCCTGCCCGTCTTTATTATGGGGAGCGTTGTTTGTGGTCTTGTCAAGGTGTCCAGCAGGGTGATCCTTTAGGCCCTTTGCTTTTCGCTTTGGTTTTGCATCCCTTAGTGTGAAAAATCCGGGACTCTTTTGATCTTACTATGCAGGCATGGTATTTTGATGATGGCACCATTGTTGGGGACACTTTGGAGGTGGGGAGAGTTTTGGATTTGATTATGGCAGATGGGCCTCGTTTCGGTCTCCATCTGAATGTGGCTAAGACTGAGGTCTTTTGGCCTATTGAGGATCCTCGGAGTCGGCTGCTGGCGTTTTCTCCCCTACTATTGCTCGGCCCTTGCGCGGTGTCTCTCTTTTGGGTGGACCTGTCAGTACTTGTCCTATTTTTGGCAGTGAGCTTGTGGCGAGAAGAGTGACTAAGTCCATTGAGCTTATGGACTTAGTCGCGAGGATTGAGGACCCGCAATGCGAGTTGCTTCTGCTTCGAGCTTGTACTGGTATTTCTAAGCTCTATTTTTCTCTTCGTACTTGCTCCCGGGAGTATTTAGGTATGTCCATCTTCGCTTTGATGCAGTGCTTCGTTCTAGCATGGAACATATTGTCACTGCGTCGGGCCTGGTTTTGGGGATTGGCAGTGGCGCCTTGCCCCATTCCCTTTTCATTTAGGTGGACTTGGTGTTTATGATGCATGAGATATTTTACCCTATGCTTTTCTGGCTTCCAGTTTGCAGTCTGCAGTTTTGCAGGCTTTGCTTCTGCGGCCTTCTAATATTGTATGTGCTTGTCCTACTTTTGATAATGACTTGCGGGTGTTTTCGGAGACTACAGGTTCTCATTTTTTACGTGATCCTAGTGAAATCGCTGCCCCTAAACTTATGAAGAAATTGGCAGATATATATTTTGCGACAGTTGCTGCTTCACCAGAATCTGTTTTCTCTTTGACACGACATCAGGTTGCGATGTGGAAGTCTCAGCATGGTGCCCACTCCTCTGATTGGTTGCGTGTTGTTCCTATCTCTGGGTTGGGTCAGACTATGAACAAGAGAACTTACTGTTGTGTACTGGGGTATCGACTGGGTGTTCCGTTATTCGCGGTATCTCGGCCTTGTCTTGCTTGTTCTTGGATTTTTGTTGATGATGTGTATAAGGATCACGCTGTTTCTTGTACTAGTACTTTGGGGGTTAAGCATTGGCATAACCTCGTTCGCGACACCTTAGTCGACATCTGTTATAGGTTTGGTTTGACAGGGTCTTCCCCCTTGACTCAGACTGGAATATATGATTTTGTGGCGGGACGGGTTGTCGCTTATGCTGCTCAGCGCAAATGTGCTAAGTATGGGGATTTATGCGCAGCTGCTGGCTATGGTTTCCTACCCTTCTCTTTCTCTTCGCTTGGGGAGCTGGGCTCGGATGTTGTTGACTTGCTCAAGCGGATCCACAAATTCTCGGTATCTCAGGATGCTAGGGCTCGGGTGGCCGCTTATATTTTTACTAGACTTAGCTTTGCTGTAGCTAAGGGATTGGGGGCTCATATTGTCTCTCGGCTCCCCACCAACTTCAAGTAATATTTTCATTTTATTTTAATGAAAGTTGGACGCATCTTATAAAAAAAAAATAGTAATAATAATGGGGAGGTGGATATTGGTTTGGTGGACGGACATGGCGGATCTCTTCGTCCTACGGATTTGCTGCTTTATTCTTGGGACAGAGGACGTGATACGTGTGTTGATTTGACAGGATCTCCCCCCTTGACTCAGAATAGGATGTCCGATTTTGTGCCCAGACGGGTTGTCGCTGATGCTGCTCATCGTAAATGTACTAATTATGGGGATTTATGCGCGACAGCTAGTAATGGTTTCCTTCCCTTCTCTTTCTCTTCGCTTGGGGAGCTGGGTTCGGATGCCGTTGAATTGCTTAAGCGGAACAAGAAATTCTCGGTATCTCAGGATGCTGGGGCTCGGGTCACCGCTTATATTTTTACTAAACTTAGCTTTGATGTTGCTAAGGGGGTGGGGGCCCAGATTGTCTCTCGGCTTCCCACCAATTTCATGTAAACTTTTAATTTTCTAATAATGAAAGTAGCGCGCATCTTTATAAATAATAATAATAATAATAACTTTGTTGTTTTGTTAAGGGAGCGGGAGCCCAGATAACACCTCGGCTACCTACTAGTTTCTTGTAAACTTTTTGTTGATCTTTGCTAAGGGTTGCGGTATTTTAAAAAAAATAAAAATAAAAATAAAAATAAAATAAATATTAATATTATTCATTAGTAATAATAATATTATATCAATCTAATAAAATAATAATCTAACAAGATGTATAAAAAAAAGTAATATAATAATATAACAATAATAATTGTAATACACCGTATTTGTTTTGGCTTGGTACTCGGTCAAGTAAGGGGTACTGGACCGACTAGGTGGGTGTGTCGCTAAGGCAGGCTTCTGCCTGAGTGGCACTCGACCGAGTGCAGTGTTCCCGGCCGAGTGTGTTGTGCACTCGACTAAGTGCACCGGTCTTAAGGGTTTTCGAGTGGTTTTGAATTACGATGTTTAAAAGGTATAAATATAAATTCATTTGTTAATCACTGATTATTAAACCTTGAAACACTTTTAATCACTCTCAACTCTTCCTAATCATCTTGATTCATCACTAAGCTTGGGATTTGTCTTTGTTGATTCGTCGGATCGGTGTTTTGCGTCAATCTTGTCGTAAGTAACCTTAAATCTAATCTATTTAGTTTCTTTAGATATAATGAAACCCTAATTTGATTTGGGGATGAAAAGGGGATATGTTGTTAAGTAGATTATTACATGTTGTGAGGAGAAGGATTCGTAGATGAAGATCTCTAGTTGTGCTTGCATTGATAGCGGAATTTTCTTGAGGTATGGTTTCTCTACTCAGTACTTTCATATATTGATTGATGGTACTATAATGATGATGGTGATGTTGGTTACTGTAAATTATGATTGTGATTGGTTACTGGTTCTACATTGGTGGTCCGCCGGGAGACGGTTCCTCACCCGAGTTCGCCTCTCGTGGCTCTCATGTCACGAGGGGGATGTGCAAATTAATGTTCAGGGAACTCTCGCTGCGCTGAGAGAGGGTTTTGATGTCCAGTGCTGCGGTATGACATCGTAGGTGGCACGACATTCAAATCTGTAGTCTGACGGTGGCAGGGGTTACCGCTTCGACGGGAACTTGTTTACTAGAGTTTGGAGATGTTATTGGTTATTGGTTACTGGATACTTTGTTACCTTGTGATGTTTGTGTGTTATGTTGTTGCATTGATTAATGTAAGATGGTACGGACCTCGTTTTTGTTTTCAAAACTGCTGTGATCTATTGGGGAATGGGGAGCATGAGTTTAGATGGTACTGTCTTTGAGCATACGATGGGATTTGGAGGCAACACTGTTGATGATGAGTCTTAGCTTCCTCTGCGTGATAACTTTAGACTATTATTTATTAGTCGGATTATTTGGTGTGGAGACTTGTTCCAATTATTGATTTAAGACGGAGTTGTAATTACTGTAAACTTTTAATAAATGGTGTTTCCTTTATTGTCTGTTTTTTATTGACTACCTCGGGCAACCGAGATGGTAGCATCCCTATTTACTAAGCTAGGCCTTGGGAGGCTCTTTGGCAGATGGGGGTGTTACAAAGTGGTATCAGAGCGACGATTTTGGAACCTAAAACCAATGAACCAATGAACGTAGGTTGTCTAATTAAAATGAACCCGGGTAGAAGTTATTTGGTGCTAACGCAAAGATTTGGGAGACGTCCCGAAATCGTGTTAGGTTCATATACCTACTCATAAGACATTTCTTATGAAATAATAATTAACTCTTTAATTAGTTTCCAAGATCTAGTTACATGCAAGATATAAAACAAAGATAAGAAGGAAAAATCGTTTCCTCACATTGTTTTTGGCCGAAATGGGCACAAGGATAGGACACCTTCCTATTCTTGTTCTTGAGCTAAATCACTATGGGATGAACTTCTTCAAGCTTCAAGTATAGAAGCACTCCTCTTAGTTGCACCTAAACTATCCCAAATCTCCAGATATATCATATACTAGATGATACATATGGAACCCTTAAATAATACTACTAATACAACAATTACTACACTTAGTAATATTGTAAACCATTAGTAATATATGAACTTGGTTTTATTTGAAACTTCTCAAGTTTCTAGTGTGAGAAAAAGATTAACAACTTGTGTTAGATTATGGATGAGATAACAAGTGGTAATAAGGAGAGAAAACTCTCCTTATTAGTAGCACCAAAGCCGGCACTACCCATGGGAAGGGAGGGCATGCTTTTCTTTTTGCCTAATCAATGTATATTAGGGTGGCTATAGGTATTAGGGTAGTAATCATAATGTTCATGCTTTAATTAGAACATTTAATCACAAGCTAACCCTCACCCTACACCATACAAAAACCGGTGCACCCATGTTAAATGGGTGTCCATTTTACTTTGTGATTTTGTCATTTGTTACATATGTAACATGTGACATGTGACATGTTATCTTATAATATAATTATGTATTTAACTAATTTAAATACAATTTCATGTCAAATAAATCAAACTTAACATTTTAAGTAATAATTTATAATCACATATATATAAAATGGGTCATCTCATATTTGGTTGATATGATCTACAACTAATTATAATTATGATCAACCAATCATGCTTATCTCAAATGTTTCAAAAACATTAAGCATTCTAATATAACAATTATATTATTGAATCTTATTTAATCATATTACAATAAGATATATTTTTCACTTGTAAACTTGCTCTGTATAAGGGATTAATTAATCTGTATCAATATACAATTAATTAACTTTCTTGATTAGGGAATCGTCATTTCGGTGTGACCTCAAGGGATCAACTGATCACCACCGTCATACGACAGTAATGTCAAACTCTAGTAAGCCAATCATTACCGATTAATGTTGATCAGTTGACTATAATGGTAATCATCCTTTGTATTCTTGTTAATGAAATTTAATTAAGTGATCGCACTATTATTGAGGACACTTACTCCAACAAATCGCACTATTGCTCTTGCAACTTCTAGTCAGTCACTACATGGATGTGTTGGGATTTGTTAGTATGTTGTGTGTTGCTTGTGTATATCTTGTTGAAAATGTTGTATGAGGAAGTTATGTGAAATGATCGAATGGATGACGTATGTGGAGATTGAGACGGAATATTGAGAAGTGAGGAGAATGACACGCTTGAATAAAGTATGATTGTTGATGTTGGTATGTTGGGATGATGAGAACATTTAAATGGCTGTAAAGTTTGGTATTTTATGTGATATTTAGTATGTTAAAGAGTATTAAATTATTTGGTAACAAAAAAATTGAATTGTATGAGGTCCGATTATGGAAAGTTTGTCTTTAAACTTTCTTAACTTGAGTTCTAGAAATGATATTGATGTAATTCTAGATGGAGGTGATAGCATGTCCTATTACGGTTCTAACGGTAGGTCATGCGCCCTGATCGACTTAGAAATGAGAGAGATATGGTCATTTTACGAAAATTGGTCGTTGCTGAGAAATGTGTCGTACTCGACCGAATGCATCAAGGCGCTCGACCGAGTACAAGGTACTTGACCGAGTGCGCGAGGTTAAAATTCTTGGATGGCTACTGGAGTATTATACTCGGCCGAGAATAGTGTGTACTCCGCCGAGTATAGTGTGTACTCAACCCGAGTGCATCGTACTTGACCGAGTTTAGTGTGTACTCAACGGAGGGTGTCCTACTCAACTGTGTGGCTTCGCCACACGTAGGAATTGTGAATTTGTTTATCAATGTAGTGTTTGTGTTAAGCTACTTACTTAATTTCCCTTACTTTATATACGTGAAGTGTGGGAAATATCGGTATATTTCATCATGAAATTTAAGGATTATAACGAAATTACAATATATGAAATACGAGTCATAAAGGAAATGCATAATATACAACATAGAAATTAGAATCAACCTCCGGTCCAAGCAATATGGCCTAAGAACAAATATCGAGATCGATATTCTCCTAATCGTAGCACCCAAGATGTTCCAAGAAATGTCTTTTTCTTGTACTAGAATGAATACAAAATTACTGATCAATTTTTGTGTGTAGTGATGATGAGAATATGTAGAGAAAAGAGTTTGTATCAAACTCTTAGTAGTGGAGAGAAGAGAGGACTTTTTTTTTCTCTACTTGTTTTCAGGTTGTTAGCCTTTTCATTTTAATGTATAAAAATGTGTATCTATTATTATTGTCATTTATGTTTCCACATATTAATAAGTCTATACAACATTTTGCAGTCGATTTATTAATACCGGTTTGACATAATTTATTATGACAATATCATATAATATATACGTCAACTATAAATATCGTATATTTATAATTTGCTAATTAAATATAACAGTTTATATTTAATTACGAATTAACATTTAATTCGTTTAAGCTTACATCATTTAATCGAATTAAATAATTACATTACATACATCAATTAGATATAACAGTTTATATTCAATTACGAATTAACATTTAATTCGTCTCAGCTAGTATTATTTAATCGTATTAAATAATCGTATCATCATTACATTGACTAACGTTTTAGTCATATACATCGACTAACCTTTTAGTCATATAAGGCATCAATATGATTATATTATTCATATAATCATATCTCTCAAACACATCCTTTAGGTGTGACTTTTAGGGACCAGTTGATCATCGCCATTAAAATGACAATAACGTCAAACTTCTAGCAAGCCAACCGTTATCGATAA
>JAIUZE010038284.1:0-10651 GCA_022085475.1 Heliosperma pusillum | reverse complement strand
TTCCGATTCGACATGCGATAAACGTTTCGCATCCAAGACTCGGTTAATCATAGACGCCGAGTACCCCAAATTCGGTCGAAAATTCACGAAAGAGACGGAAAAGAGTTCAAGCCACATAACAAGCGGTACGCTACATGCAAATAACACCAGCTCGCAAGTACACAACATTTGACGGCCGGGTCGATCAACGCATAGCGTTCAACTCCCAACAACGTCGTCGTATGCCCACTAACACATGCAATTAAGCAGTAGGATACCTCTCCGTTCCGACATTCCAGCCTTACGAACGGGAAGGTAGCCAAGGGAATGAGAATACAAAGCACAAGGCAAAATAGTGCTCAAACCGTATCATTTGTAAAAACGACTCAAAGTGGGAACATACCAAAAACCGTCACAAAACATGAGAATAGGGAATCATATAAATTTACATATTATAAACATGAGTCAATACATGATACATAAGCATTTGAACAAGTTTGTGAAGCATAATGAATAAAAACATAGATCACCTCTCCAAAACAACATTGTTTCGAAACCAACGAAAACAAGGGTCCACTTCAAACGGTCATAACTATAGTTCTAGATATGGGAATGCAGAAATTCCAAGTTTAGGTGATAGCTTAACCTCTTACGGTTCCAACGAGATATCACACGCTTAAAACAAGCAAGTAACGAAGAAGATATGATCATTTTACGAAAAGGGGTCAGTGCAGTAAAACTGCACAAGTCACGACCGTGACTTGTATTTCACGACCGTGAAATGAGGTTTCACGACCGTGACATGCCATCTCACGACCGTGAGATGTGTGACCAATTCACCCGAGAACCTTCAACATAAATTCAATCCTTTTATTTCCAAATCTCATAATTCATTTCTAATAACTATCAACAATCAATATTCATCATCAACAATCATCAAATACAACGATCATTATCCATAACATGAATCCTAAGCTTCTAATCGTATTCTAAATACGACTTCTAGCATATAAAGCATGTAAAACACGTAAATGATACCGAGTAACCCGTCACCGTTACCTTTTCGCGTCTTTAAACGGTTACTAAGCTTTCCTAGTCTCCACCTACATACAATTAGATAATAAAAGATGAATATCATTCACCTTGAGAAAGACGGATAATTTAAAAAGCGAGAAAGACGGTAATTTTATTACCAATACGGATAGAGGAAGGTAAGAGGGGAAGAATGAGACGAAATTACGTGAATTCTATCAAGGAACGAAGGAGTTACGATGATTCAAAGATCGAAAAAGCTATGGAGGCAAGGTTTGATGGTTTCTTAAGAGAAGAAGGAAAGAAATGAATTGTGAGAAATGAATTAGGTTAGGGTTTGAGGGAGTATATGTAAAGGGTGAGTCGGAAAGTCAACAAAAGTCAAAGACAGCTTAAAAGTCAAGAAAAGTCAAAGACTACTCAAAAGTCACGAAAAGTTAAAGACGACTCAAAAGTCAAGAAAAGTCAAACTCGACTCAAAAGTCAAGAAAAGTCAAACTCGACTCAAAAGTCAAGAAAAGTCAAACTCGCCTAAAACGGGATTTTCATGGAATCTCACAGAAATTCCAAATACGAACTCGGAAATTCAAAATTCGACTCGAAACATAAAAATTCTTAGTTACACATAAAAAATTACTGAAAAGATTCGAAAATATTTTACTAGAAATAGGGTTACATTTCCGGTGTACACTCACCCTCCTTTTAAAAAGTTTCGTCCTCGAACTTGAGAGTGGAAACCAAAAGTCTCAGGGATAAGAACGGTTTTCAAAATTACTACGAAAACTTTTATAAGGGAAAAATATTTATGAAACGAAGTTCATCTAGAAAACGGTTTAAAGAAGAATTTTCATAAGTGTGAAACTTTACTTACGGATCTCAAGAATGCTCGTCGCGAACGAGAACTCTAATTATCCAAAATCAAATCAATGTCGAATTAGTGAAATCGGATTTCAAAACAACGTTAGTAAGTGCAGGACTAGTTATTAGACGTCTCCAATAACAAGTGCAAACATCCAACCAAACGCAAAAATCCAAATATAAAAGCAAAAGAAATCAACTTTCAACAAAAAGAGGGTACACAAACCATCTTTAGACTTCTTTGAAACATTAAATCAGAAATATAATATGAAAATTTGAAGGTTTTCTCAAAGATAAAATCAAATAACAAGGCATTACACATACATAGAGCGACTCGAACATCAAGTTCACAAATCACGATAACAAAATATATACAAAACACGCAAAAACAAAACAAATCGAATTCTTAGGAATAGGAAGAATCACGATGAAGTCGGCACGAAGATCTACAAGAACTCGATAGAACTAACTCTACTGATACTCTAATCCTCAAGAGGATGTAATTTACCCAAGTGACACCTCAACATTTTCAATCATTTGATTTCTACTAAAATCCTTCATAACCACGAGACCTCAAGTCATCAACATAACCATTCAAACCAAATTAGCATCGTCTAGGGTCCATAGATTGAAATCTGCAGGGGAGGTCCTTTAACGTACTATAAAATCCTTAGATTCATCAAACTCTATCTGAGACCATTAACCAAAGAAAACTCATCTTAAGTCTCACGACAACGGAAAATCCACAATGCATTATCGGCTATAAGAATCCTTTAATATGCCATAACATCCTTAATTCGATCATTACTACGCTTGAAGCCTCAAACATAAATAGCCACATTAGCAAACTACGAAGGTTACTAATCCTCAAGATGAATGGGTTCACCATTCTATCTCTATATTCCGTAACAATTGAGCACTCACTATCCAAAGCTTGAAACGAACAGTTCTCAATCTCAAACTATGATTCCTTAAGAATAAAAGAGAATTAATAATTACCAACCCAAACTGATCAACAACTTGGCCATCAAACAAACCATTCAATATCATCTAATTCAATCTAAAATTCAAAAATGAAACGTTTTCATTATGGACAATATCCTCAAACTTTGGGTACAAACTCAATTACTCTTAAAGCGAAGTGCTCTTTTAACAATCCACCAAATAGAACGAATTCCAATTTCAAATGATATTCCCAAGCGAACCGCTTTATACTAATCAACATCAAACAAACTATGATCATGGATCAACTCAATTCTCAAAATATCACTACAATACCAATGTCCAAAACTAGAACTACTAAGAGAGGATACATTATCACTATTAGGATTCATCCTAGAGCTTAAGTCATATTTCCCATGATGAAATACAGCATGAAATTTGCTCAATCCAAGGACACATATTCTAACTAAAGAATCCCAAATTACATCACGCTTATTCTCTGAGCCTTACAAACGGAATATCCAATCCAGTAGAGAAAAGATGAAGGAGCAACGAGATAGAAAACGGTACGGAATCTCAAGGAGAACACGAGAATAAATAAGGCACGAGATTACAAGAGAGGAGCGCTGAAAATAACGAGGTCAAGAAAGAGACAAAGCAGATAGTAGAGTTATGAAGCTATCCGAGTAAAGTAAAAGATAAGAGAAAACAATTTCCTAGAAATCGGGCTTAGTAGGAACTTGCATGAAAGGAAATAGAAAGGGATAATGGCATGAGCAAAAGGTTGAAGGTTTAATCCACAAAATTTCTCCTTTCAGACTTAGGGTGATAGTAAAGAAACTCATCCCAAGCAAAGGTCTCTTACAAGGGACCATCGTACCACAGTCATCAAAGTAAGGTACACCTAGATTTAACAAATCGATTACAACCCAATTCATCCGCCCCTTCATATAACACGGATTCCCAATTGCGGAATTGCAACTCAAGTATAGTAACATTCTCTAAATTCCAAAATTTGACACGCTCTCAAAGGTTTCAAAAACCGAAGAACCAATAAGGAATTCTCCATACTAATCTCTTTTCAACTTCTACGGCCACAAGGTAGAACACCGAACAAAACGCCATTATCAACATCATATCCCACGAGTTCATTAATAACAAAGTACAACCTCAAGTAAAACATCATCATTTACGTCCCAAGGTATTTCCATCATAGATTACATCATCGAACCTCGCTTATATCTATAATCCTCAAGTAATATGGTTCAACTTACAACGAAACCTTACTACTCCAAACGAGTCTCCGATACCATAAGATAAGATCATATCTTTAAATCCAAGAACTATAGCCAAATGCTTTTCCACCAAGCCGATACTCACAAACACACAATAGGAAGCCATGCACAAGAAGTCGCTTAACCTCAAAAGTATTTCGCACCTCAAGATATCATTTAAAGCTTCTCATTTACACCACTTAGACATATCATAAGTATGGTCTTCAAAACAATACTACACTTTTAAGTCCAAAAGATTAAATTATTAATGAGTTAAGAAGTCCTAGCCAACTCATTCAACTTACACCATCGAATATCATGAACTATTTACACACAAGTCATGACAAGCATCAAGCATTAAAATCATCAACTCATCTTACTACCTTTCCTTAGAGTTACAACCAATCATCAATATAGGGTGAATTTAGATCTACACCATTTTCCTCAAATCACAAATTCATTCTAACAACACTAATATTCCACAAAACTTCAAGTTCTTCCGACCAAGTATAATATACCACCAACAAATGGGTAGGACATCCACAAAAATGTTACAATAGGAAGGTAAGGATACCAATGGTAAAATGGAGGAAACTATCAAGAGTAATTTCCAAGAGGCAAACAAGATGGAAGAGAAAGAAGCACCAAGATAGAAGGAAGAGAGCATAATACAAGAAGGACGAGAGAGTTCATAGACGAGGAAGAAATACACTTTAATTAGGCTTGTCAATCTTCAATCTTCGGTGAAGGATACTTTTCTAGGTAACACATTGATCCACCTTCAGACGGTAGATACAAACAAACATAACATCACTCAACACAATCAAAGAAACAAGTTAGAACCTAACAAACATCAAGTATACCACAGACTACCACCTTAGGTCCTTAAATCTACCCATCTCTCATTGATTATTTCAAGGTCAAGTAATTTAAGTTTAGGGTTCACGTGTGTGCGTCGGGAGCGATAAAGCTCTGATACCAACTGTGACAACCCTCGCGAATGCGGAAATATAAAACATACAAGCATGTGAATTATATAGCGGAAATAGGTAGTTTTAAAAAAAAACTTTTATACATGCAAGTTAAATAAAACGAGGAGTGTCAAAATATTACAACTAAGTGGGAAAATAACAAAGAGACGGAGTCTCTCAAAATGTTAACAAAGAACAAGTGTTTAGCAAATAAGCTAAAATCGTCTAGAGGTTAATCTTCCAGGGACAACGCCCGCTAGCTCACACCCGAACCCCAAAACATCAAATCCAAAAAGGCATCCAAGCAAGCAACCTGTTCATTCATGAAAAACATGAACGCCACAGTCAGTGGGGAGTAACTCCGGGTTCTCCCAGCCATATCACATTAAACGTACATATAAGGAAATACAAAAGTGAAATCATGCATATATAGATATCCATGTGAGTTACGATAAGAATAAATAGGAAATCCAATATATAATGATAAGCTCATATGGAAATCAAATTGAGGAACCATCATGTTATTCAAGACTCGGGGAAGACACTCTTAGGCAACCGAATACGCTCACTAGGGCTTACATCTCACCGGTAGCGGTATAAGTTTGATAAGATTGAGACTCGACAAACAAACCATGCCAAGTCATTCAATGATCAATCATATAAGCATTCATGTAATCATACCAATATATTGACAACATCTACTCACGGAAATGAAACGCACACTAGCACCGTGTACATGGCAAGTATGATTAAAGGAATCACGAGATCACATTTCCCTGAACGCATTACACGCTTACATTTCGCCTATGTAGACACATTTCCTCCTGGTAGGAACGATAAGGCTCCTAATCTAAACCTGGCCAGATTCTCGGAATCACATTTTCCGATTCGATATGCGATCACGTTTCGCACCCAAGACTCGGTCTTACAAAGAAAACGCCGAGTACCCACATTCTCGGTATATCAATTCACGAAAGAGGCGGAAAACGAGCTCAAGCCTCATAACATGCGGTACGCTACATGCAAATAACACCACCTCGCAAGTACACAACATTTGCCGGCCGGGTCGATCAACGCATAGCGTTCAACTCCCAACAACGTCGTCGTATGCCCACTAACACATGCATTTAAGCAGTAGGATACCTCTCCGTTCCGACATTCCAGCCTTACGAACGGGAAGGTAGCCAAGGGAATGAGAGTACAAAGCACAAGACAAAATAGTGCTCAAACCTTATCATTTGTAAAAAACGACTCAAAGTGGGAACATACCAAAAACCGTCACAAAACATGAGAATAGGGAATCATATAAATTTACATATGATAAACATGAGTCAATACATGATACATAAGCATTTGAACAAGTTTGTGAAGCATAATGAATAAAAACATAGATCACCTCTCCAAAACAACATTGTTTGGAAACCAACGAAAACAAGGGTCCACTTCAAACGGTCATAACTATAGTTCTAGACATGGGAATGCAGAAATTCCAAGTTTAGGTGATAGCTTAACCTCTTACGGTTCCAACGAGATATCACACGCCCAAAACAAGCAAGTAACGAAGGAGATATGATCATTTTACGAAAAGGGGTCAGTGCAGTAAAACTGCACAAGTCACGACCGTGACTTGTATTTCACGACCGTGAAATGAGGTTTCACGACCGTGAGATGTGTGACCAATTCACCCGAGAACCTTCAATATAAATTCAATCCTTTTATTTCCAAATCTCATAATTCATTTCTAATAACTATCAACAATCAATATTCATCATCAACAATCATCAAATACAACAATCATTATCCATAACATGAATCCTAAGCTTCTAATCGTATTCTAAATACGATTTCTAGCATATAAAGCATGTAAAACACGTAAATGGTACCGAGTAACCCTTTCACCGTTCCTTTTCCGCGTCTTTAAACGGTTTACTAGCTTTCTAGTCTCCACCTACATTACAAGTAGATAATAAAAATGAATACATTACCTTGAGAAGACGGGATAATTTTAAAAAGCGAGAAAGCCGGTAATTTTATTACCAATACGGTAGAGGAAGGAAAGAGGGAAGATGAGACGAACTACGTGAATTCTATCAAGAACGACGGAGTTACGAGCTTCAACGATCGACAGGCTTGGAGGCAAGGTGATGGTTTTTAGGCGAAGAAGGAAAGGAAATGAATTGTGAGAATGAATTAGGTTAGGGTTTGAGGGAGTATATGTAAAGGGTGAGTCGGAAAAGTCAACGAAAGTCAACGACGGCTTAAAAGTCAAGAAAATTCAAAGACGACTTAAAATTTAAGAAAAGTCAAACTCGACTCAAAAGTCAAGAAAAGTCAAACTCGACTCAAAAGTCAAGAAAAGTCAAACTCGACTCAAAAGTCAAGAAAAGTCAAACTCGCCTTAAGACGGGATTTTCATGAAATCTCACAGAAATTCCAAATACGAACTCGGAAATTCTAAATTCGACTCGAAACATAAAAATCTTAGTTAAAACATAAAATTACTGAAAAGATTTCGTAAAATATTTCTACTAGAAAAATAGGGTACATTTCCGGGTGTTACAGGGACGACGTGGGAGTAATGGGTGTGAAGTGACTGATTAGTTGCATGCATGGGTAAGAGGGACTAATGATAGGCATGAGAGAGGTAAATAGGATAATGATTATTTGAGTGGGATTAAGTCATATTTGCACTTAATCTAAGCCACTCATTTAAGAGATCCAATGGCTCACAAAAGGACTTATGGACTCACTATTTCTATATGGACTCTCTTGATCCTTTCTCTATATACATATATATATATATATACATGTATATATATATACATGTATATATATATACATATAGAATAAGGATCAAATGAGTCCACCCCAAAAGAGTGAGTCCATAAGTCCTCTTTGAGGCCCTTGGATCTTGGAGATGGATGGTTGGGATTAAAACACAAAATTTGTCATTATGAATGGGTTTAACCCACTTTCTCTCACTATCTCACTAATTAAATCACTAATACCTAACTCCCTCTAATTCATTTCTCACCCAATTCATTTCTCACACAATTACTCTCTCTCTAAAATTTCCTCCTCCTTCTCTCTATAATTTCATCCTCTCTAAACCCACTCCCATAACCTCCCTCATTTTCATTCATCTTCTTCACTTCCGGCATCACCAACCACCGCCAGCCACCGCAACCCACCACCGGCCGCCGGCCAAATTCAAAAAAAAAAAAAAAAAATTGAAAAAAACTAGATCTAATCTCCACCCTCCACCGTCTGCCGCCCCTGTTCCTCTCTCCTTCCCGCCGTCTTCCGCCACTCCTCCTTCCTCCTCCCTCCGCTCCCTCCCTCCCTCTAAAAATACCCACTTCCCTTCTCCTTGCCGCCTCCTCCTCGCCACCACCTCCTCCTCACCTCTCTTTTTTAAAGCTGCAAAACAAACCACGCACTACTAGATCTACCCCACCACCACCACCACCACCAAAGAGACTAACAAAAAAAAAATATCACCACAACCCTCCCCCACCCACGACACACCACCGGACACCAGTTCCACCGCCTGCCCGCAGCCGTCGGCCACCACCCCGACGCCACCACTCCCTAATTTCTTGACCCACCACCACTTAGTCACTTACCACCCTTACCAACCACAAAAAATGTAAAATGAAAAAAAAAGAAGAAAAAAGTTGTAGATCTACACCACCAACCTCCATATCTACCTCCTCTGTCGCAGGTCGCATGTCGGTGGTGTCGTGGAGGTGGTGGGCTGTCGCGGGGGGGTGGGGTCAGAGGAGGGGGTGGTCTCTCGCGGTAGGGTGGGGTCACAGGAGGGTGTCGGGGTGGGTTGGTAGTGGAGGCGACGAAAGAGAAGGTGGGGATGAAGTGGAGGACGGTGGTGGTAGCGTGGATGGGGTGGTGGAAGGTCGTGGGTCGTGGGTAGTGGGTGGTGGGTGGTGGGTGGTTTTGAGGTTTCAGATCTTGTTTTTGTTTTCTTTTTCCTCCACATTGTGATCTATTAAAAATAATTACCCTATTAAAAGAACTAAAGTTATACTTTCAATCTATTAAAGTTACACTTTTAATTAACTAAAGTTACATTTTCAACGGACTAAAGTTACATTCTCAATATACTAAAGTTTCACTATTAATTATTAATGTTATAATCGTAAAACGTTAAATTACACTATAAATAACTAAAGTTTCACTATCAATATAATAAAGTTACATTCTGAGAAGCTTAGAGTTACACTTCAAATTATTTAAATTTTCAAAATTCAAAAATAAGACGACATAAAATTACTTAGTAAATAAAATTCCATTATTTTGGATTAAAGTTACACTTCTAAAAGGTTTAAATTACACTACAAAAATATGGAAAAATGTCGAGAATTTATCTTAAAATCACTTCTTACTTCTTAGTATAAAATTACACTATTTTGGATTAAAGTTACACTTGTAAAAGGTTAAAGTTACACTATAAAAATACGTAAAATGTCAAAAACTTGTCTTTAAAGCATTTTTTAGTATAAAATTATACTATTTTGGATTAAAGTTACACTCCTAAAAGATCAAAGTTACACTCTAAAAGTACGTAAAATGTCGAGAACTTGTCTTAAAAACATTTTTTAGTATAAAGTTACACAATTTTGGAGTAAAGTTACACTTGTAAAAGAATAGAGTTCCACTCTAAAAATACGTAAAATGTCAAAAACTTGTGTCAAAATCACTTTTTTAGTATAAGGTTACATTTTTTTGGATTAAAGTTACACTTGTAAAAGGCTAAAGTTACACTCTGAAAATACGTAAAAAGTCAAAATCTTGTCGTAAAATCAATTTTTAGTATAAGATTACACTTTTTTGAATTAAAGTTACACTTGTAAAAGGCTAAAGTTACACTCTAAAAATACGTAAAATGTCGAAAACTTGTCTTAAAAATCATTTTTTAGTATAAAATTACACTATTTTGGAGTAAAGTTACACTTGTAAAAGAATAGAGTTACACTATAAAATTACGTAAAATGTCTAGAACTTGTCTCAAAATCACTTTTTAGTATAAGGTTACACTTTTTTGAATTAAAGTTACACTTGTAAAAGGCTAAAGTTACACTCTAAAAATACGTAAAAAGTCAAAATCTTGTCGTAAAATCAATTTTTAGTATAAGGTTACACTTTTTTGAATTAAAGTTACACTTGTAAAAGGTTAAAGTTACACTCTGAAAATACGTAAAATGTCAAAATCTTGTCGTAAAATTAATTTTTAGTATAAGGTTACACTTTTTTGGATTAAAGTTACACTCGTAAAAGATCAAAGTTACACTTGTGAAACTGCACACTAGTAAAAAAACAAAAGTTACCCTTGAAAAAAAAGTTAAACCCTAAAAATGCTAAAATGTTATCAACTTTAAGCTAGAGAGAGAAAGAAGATTAATTAGTGTATAAGTAATGGATTAGTGTAATGGTTACTTTTTGCTTCTAATCTCAACCACCCACATTGAAAGATCTAAGGGCTCATAAGAGGACTTATGGACTCAAAAGATATGATGGACTCATTTGAACCTTTCTCTATACATATATATATATATATATATATATATATATATATAT
>JAIUZE010038269.1:0-14650 GCA_022085475.1 Heliosperma pusillum | reverse complement strand
CTCATTCATTCATTCATTTAAATAAAACCTTACCTGAAGACAAATCCCCGCCCCGAGTCCCGCGACGGGTCATCAGTCAAAACGGGGCTGACTAGATCGTAGTTTGACCAAACCCGTTTGGTCAAACCGGCTAGAAACAGAGTCTTAGCCATCGAGGCTTGAACATAAGAATATCACATTCCTTTCATGCTATTTCATTCTATTTCTAACATGTGAATTATTAAATCATACAAAAACCCGCTTGACTTAAAGGATATCAATTTAAACTACCATCTCGTATTATAATTTCTAACATGTGAGAAATAATAATATATATTGAAAAGCTTTTAATTTAATAATTTACTTATTAAAATTTCCCACTTGCTAAATATTACAAAACACGATAAAACAACAATAATCAAAAACCGTCACAAGTCCAAGGGGACCCACGGTTCATTTTGGACCGGTTTTGGTTATCTTTTCTAAAAACGTATCTTAATATTTCCCGCATGCTTAACATATTTAAAATCCGTCAAAACAACAACAAAACAATCAAGTATCGACAAAACCCAAAGAACAAAAACACGGACCAACCAGACCGGGCTGGACCGGGTCTGAACCGGCCTGAACCGGCCTGGTTTGGCCCGGTTTTCCAGCCACCAAAACAGCCACCCTACACGGCCCAACACCAACATCAATTCTAAATCATTTCTAACATGTTTTAATTAACAAACAACCATTTTAACAATCATCCATACAAATATCATGATTATGAACATCATCCAAATTTATCAAGAACACTAAAACATGTCATAAATTCATACAACATAATAATCATAACCACCTATCATGTTACTACTTAAAAACCGTAAATCATAAACAACAACTAAAGTATGTAACATTAATTCGTCGAGTAACTCGGAATCGTTACCTTAGCTAGCACAAAATCAAGTAGCACCAAAATATAAGAACTAAGAAATAAGAAACCCGTCTTCTAGTCTTCTCCTAAAATATACGAGTCACCAAACTCGTCTTCAAAATCTTCCCCTATAAGAAATGACAAGAATAACTTTATTAGAATTAAAACTTGATTTTCCATAATTAAAGTGTTGAAAACGATTTTGTCGGAATTGAAAATAAACCGTACTTGAAGATGGAGAGCGAAGAGGAGATTCTAGAAATATAAGTTAGGACGGATTTAATTAAGAAATGAAGGTTTTATGATGATTTTGCTCCAGAACGACGAAGAACGAATGAAGAACGACGAAGAACGAATGAAGAACGATGAAGAACGATTAATTAGATCTTAAGTTGATTTATTGTAAAATGAAAAAGTTGTTAGTGAGTAATGGTGGGAGAGGAGCCGTGTAATTATAGAGGAATTAGTGAGTCGGGTTTTGAAATTGTTGTTACGGAATTGACTCGGGTTTAATAATTATATTACGGTAATTGATTAAATATAATTAGATATTAAGTTACTTAAACCAAATATCTAGAGCATATTATGTTCTGTAAATGAAAAAAAAAATATCAATGCTTAAGAGGGTGAAAAGAGACGTGTGAATGGAGAGGAATCGGGTATGTTTTTACGCGATTTGCGGAGTTTAAGTTGACAGACCGATAAAGTGACAAATATCTTAGATATTTTTATTAGTTTAATCATATTAATTAAAAGATCTAATATGAGTGGAAAAAAAAGTGACATGGGGCGTATGACTCATGTCAAAGTCGGGTTTCGGGACTTAAGTTGACCCGGGAATAGTTAAATGACGTTCGGGTTAAAACCGTAAAAGTTATTCTTTAATTCCGAATAAATTCAGAATAATTATATTAAATTATCATAAATTCAAATAAATCATAATAAAAATAAATAAAAAATATTATTTTTAAAAATATAATTTTGGTCTTTCAATTTACGAGGTGAGTCGGAAAAGTCAACGAAAGTCAAAGTCGACTTAAAAACGGGATTCTCATGGAATCTCTCAAAAATTCCAAATACGAACTCGGAATTTCAAAATTCAACTGGAAACAATAAATTCCACTTTAAAACTTAAACAGACTGAAAAGTATCCTTAAAATATTTTACTAGACAAATTGGGTACTTTTCGGGTTGTTACAATCACCCCTCCTTTTAAAAAGTTTCGTCCTCGAAACTTAGAAGAAGGGAAGTAACATATATGTAGGTTTATTTCAAAACTGTTAAAAAATATATTTGTAATAAAAATACAGGGTCTTATCAATGGAACGGAAGGTTCTCGTCTGCAGTTAAGAATAGACCTGGCAAAAGCAACCCGACCCGATTGACCCGACCCGAATGACCCGACCCGTGACCCGAAATTGACCCGAACTACAACACCCGAATGTGACCCAAAACCCGATTAGACCCGACCCGACCCGAACATGACCCGATCTTTCTTGACCCGTAACTGACCCGACCCGAAAATAACCCGATCCAAAACCACTCAACCCGAAAATGACCCGACAAAACATAACTTTAATTGAACCGAAAAGACTTAAAATGGCCTTTTATCTCTTATTCTTTGACCCGAAAATGACCCGACCCGAAATACCCCGACCCGGTTGACCCGAAACAGACCCGACAACTAACCCGAAACAAACCCGAAACCCGAAATAACCCGACCCGACCCGAATTAACCCGAAATTAACGAAAGACCCGAACTGACCCGACCCGAACTGGCCCGACCCGAACCCGACCCGGTTGACCCGTTTGCCAGGTCTAGTTAAGAACATCGACGTCCCAAGTCAAAGACTTTAAAATATACATTTTCGCATCAATAAATGAGAAAACTAGTTATCGAACGTCTCCAATAACAAGTCTCAACACTCCTTGACGGTAAAATACTTGAAATCATAAAATATTTCCAAAAGCTTTTAGTTCTAAACTTTTATAGTAAAGGTAATAACTCTACTATCTATGCTTAAAATTTCTAACTAAAGCTTCTTAATAATCTATCTATAAAAGATGATATTCGATAGAAGGAACGGAATATTCGAAAGAATAAATCGAATAGAAAGAGGAAAGAAAGAAGGAGATTTTGAAAGTTTTCTCAAGGATAGAAACACAACAAGAAGACATTGCACGAACGTAGAACGATTCGAACATCGAAATCACAAATCGTGATAATAGGAGGTACGCTCAAACGATTACAAAGGACTAAAACGGGAAAGGATTGAAAGGTAGCGGATTGACTAGAGATCAATTTGAGGAAAGAGAGAGGAATGAACCACAATACTATCTTCCATCTATGATAATTCAAATGTCGATCGTAACTCGACATCACTAACTGCACCAGAATCTAGTCCTCAAGAGAGTGCATATATCCTCAACATTTTCAATCATCAGATTCCTACCAAAATAGTTCATAAGCATGACACATCGAGTAACAATTCCCAATTATTTAAATTCAATTAAAATCTTCTAAGGTCCATCAAAATTCTTATTGGAAATCACCATCAAAATATTTATAATTAGGGAAACAAGACCGCTAACAACCACAAAGCAAAGGACATACTATGAAATCCTTTAATCAAATTTATTCCAAAAATTCATTACCCCAAATTATTACAATGAACCCTCTCATCCTCAAAAGTTGAATCTCGAAACCTCAAAGAGATTAGTCACCCAAATCTCGATTCACTTAACTTTTGCCAAACAAAGGGCAATGCGACCGTAAATCAATTTATTTAGTTCCTTTAAACTCTCAACACATCGGTTTTTGCTTATGACAATATTCCTTAAGTTTGGTCATCCAAATCCAAAATTCCACAAGGTAATTATTCCCGTTAGGGTCCATCATTTAAAGACCATAATTTCCCAAGTAACACTTAAAGAATCACTAAAATTCTTAACCACAACCACCAACTATCATTATGATTATTTCGATCCTCAAAACGATATTGCAACATTAAGCTTTCATAGTCTAAAACCACTAGGAGAGTTTCATTCTAAGTTTATCCTCAAATCCTTATAATCATCTGAACATGAAACTAGCTTAATAGGATGGTTAGGTACCATATTCGAAACTTCCTCCTCAAGGTACCAACTCTCACCACCATAGGGTGAAATTAGATCTATACCATTTTCCTCAAATCCCAAGTTCCTTCTAACAAACACTAATATTCCACAAAATTCAAAGTTCTTCCTACTAAGTATAATATACCACAAACAAATGGGTATGACATCCATAAAAATGTTTCAAGAGTAAGGTAAGGATACCAATGGTAAGATGGAGGAACTATCAAGAGTAATTTTTCAAGAGGCAAATAGGTTGGAAGAGAAAGAAGCACCTAGATAGAAGGAAGAGAGCATAATACAATAAGGACGAGAGAATTCATAGATAAAGAAGGAATTCCTTCAATTAGGCTTTGTACATCTTCAAATCTTCGGTAGAGGATACTCCTTCTAGTTAACACATATTCCACCATAAGGCGTAATATTGCTCCTAGCAATCTGGCTAGCCACCCAAGCATAGCCTCCTTGGCAATTGTCTTCTTTATGAGGAGGGACCCGGTTGGCAGCAACAACGATTTCTTCTACACGAGAGGAGTCAACCATCTTCATAAGAAACAAAACAAATTACGTTACTCCTAACAATTAGCATAAACAAATAGACTACAACATAAATCCTAATCTACCCATCCTACCATTCTATCTCACAAGTTTATTATTTTATTAAGGTCAAGTTATTTATACTAGGGTACACAAACGTGCGTCGGGAGCAAAAATGCTCTGATACCAACTGTGACACCCTCAAATTTGCGGAAAAATAAAACAAGTAATGTAAATAAATAAAAGATGAGAATACGTTTCTAATAGGTTCACTTTAGTGAAATGAAAATCGGTTAAAATTTTAAAACGGAACTACTATTACAATATTCATCATAACAAAGGTGTCATAAATAAAAAAGGTTCATAACAAAAGGAAAATAATATTATACATAAGAATTATACAAGACGGGAGACATATCTCCCGTATAAATACGGAAATAACAGAGTGTATAATAATATACAATCTAAGAACCGAATATAGGTCCAAGGTAAATACTTCGCTCGCTAGCTCGTCAATGTACCCAAAGTATGCATCACCACCTGTTCGACCGCATTAAATATAAACACGGAAGCCACAGTCAGTGGGGAGTAACTCCGAGTTCTCCCAGCCACGAAATGTCGAGTTTAATGAAACATGAATAACATAAAAGCAATGGATATGGAAAATACAAAACTTAAACATATATGATATGCTTTTCATGTTATGAAACAATTAACTAACATATAACCTATCATGTGAAAGCTATCATGTGAATCCGTTATCAATCTATAACAAGAGGTAGGGAAGCTGGTATTTTAGCTCAGAGGTTACCTTTAAAACATGGCCATGATACCCTCGACCCTAATCAACACGTAATCATGTGAATCAGTAAACAACCGGTAATCCAAACTCTATCAACCTTAGCCGGCTTGCATCTCACCTTCTAAGATTCATAGAATCATACAAACATGAAAGACCAATACTTCTACAAACAGGCACAAGTTCTTAGTGACGTCAATAGAAGACTTCTGTAACTCAAGTCTATACCACGAGGGAGGATATACTTAAATATTTAGGCTCAGCGGTCACGCTAATGACATGGCCAAAATACCAAGCACACATCTGGGCTCAGCGGTTACCTTTAAAACATGGACCAGATCCAAAGCACATATCTTAGCTCAGAGGTTACCCTAATAACATGGCCAAGATACAACTCTACCCTAATCCTAGACTGCGCAGACCTAGAGAAATGCGGAAAACCATCGCACCAAGGACTCATCACATGAGTACCCTAAGGAGATCCACCAAAGGTTGGCTAGTACTTAAGCTGGCTCCATTCCCAAAGTGGAAGCAATTAGGCAGCCATGCCCCGACTTGGAGATCCACCAAGCCGGGACACAAAAGCTATCAACAAGTGAACATATACTCGTTAAAGACAGTACTTGCCTATCAATGTCATGGTCCAAGCTACTCATTTAGAATTAGAATGGTCAAGAAGCCATATATTCATAATTCTCTATGGGTACTTAGTCAACACGACACCAACCATATAATCAAACAGTCACGGGAAAACATCCTATCATGTGACTAATTGCAAATAAATCATATTCAAATATAATATCGCCTCATATCTACTAAGGCTAATTCAATAATTAAATAAAACCTTACTTGAAGACAAATCCCCGACCCGAGTCCCGCGACGGGTCATCAGTCAAAACGGGGCTGACTAGATCTTAGTTTGACCAAACCCGTTTGGTCAAAACGGCTAGAAACAGAGTCTTAGCCATCGAGGCTTGAACATAAGAATATCACATTCATTTCATGCTATTTCCTTCTATTTCTAACATGTGAATTATTAAATCATACAAAAACCCGCTTGACTTAAAGGATATCAATTTAAACTACCATCTCGTATTATAATTTCTAACATGTGAGAAATAATAATATATATTGAAAAGCTTTTAATTTAATAATTTACTTATTAAAATTTCCCACTTGCTAAATATTACAAAACACGATAAAACAACAATAATCAAAAACCGTCACAAGTCCAAGGGGACCCACGGTTCATTTGGACCGGTTTTGGTTATCTTTTCTAAAAACGTATCTTAATATTTCCCGCATGCTTAACATATTTAAAATCCGTCAAAACAACAACAAAACAATCAAGTATCGACAAAACCCAAAGAACCAAAACACGGACCAACCAGACCGGGCTGGACCGGGTCTGAACCGGCCTGAACCGGCCTGGTTTGGACCGGTTTCCAGCCATCAAAACAGCCACCCTACACGGCCCAACACCAACATCAAATTCTAAATTATTTCTAACATGTTTTAATTAACAAACAACCATTTAAATAATCATCCATACAAAAATCATGAGTATGAACATCATCCAAATTTATCAAGAACACTAATACATGTCATAAATTCATACAACATAATAATCATAACCACCTATCATGTTACTACTTAAAAACCGTAAATCATAAACAACAACTAAAGGTATGTAACATTAATTCGTCGAGTAACTCGGAATCGTTACCTTAGCTAGCTAAAATCAAGTAGCACCAAAATAATAAGAACTAAGAAAATAAGAAACCCGTCTTCTAGTATTCTCCTAAGATATACGAGTCACCAAACTCGTCTTCAACATCTTCCCTATAAGAAATGACAAGAAAATTTATTAGAATTAAAAACTTGATTTTTCCATAATAATTAAAGTGTTGAAACGAAGAGGAGATTCTAGAATATAAAGTGACGGATGGAATAAGAAAATGAAGTTTATGAAGATTTTGATCAAAGAACGACGAAAGAACACGAAGACCGATGAGAACATTATTAAAAGAAAGTGTTAATTGATCTTAAGTTGATTTATTGTAAAATGAAAGAGTTGTTAGTGAGTAATGGTGGGAGAGGAGCCGCGTAATTATAGAGGAATTAGTGAGTCGGGTTTTGAAATTGTTGTTACGGAATTGACTCGGGTTTAATAATTATATTACGGTAATTGATTAAATATAATTAGATATTAAGTTAATTAAACCAAATATCTAGATATTATGTTATTGTAATGAAAAGAAAGAAAATATCAAGGCTTAAGAGGGGAAAAGAGACGTGTGAAATGGAGAGGAATCGGATCTGTTTTTACGCGATTTGCGGAGTTTAAGTTGACAGACCGATAAAGTTACAAATATCTTAGATATTTTTATTAGTTTAATCATATTAATTAAAAGATCTAATATGAGTGGAAAAAAAAGTGACATGGGGCGTGTGCCTCATGTCAAAGTCGGGTTTCGGGACTTAAGTTGACCCGGGAATAGTTAAATGACGTTCGGGATTAAACCGTAAAAGTTATTCTTTAATTCCGAATAAATTCAAAATAATTATATTAAATTATCATAAATTCAAATAAATCATAATAAAAATAAATAAAAAAATATTATTTTTAAAAATATAATTTTGGTCTTTCAATTTACGAGGTGAGTCGGAAAAGTCAACGAAAGTCAAAGTCGACTTAAAACGGGATTCTATGGAAATCTCTCAAAAATTCCAAATACGAAATCGGAATTCAAAAAATTCAACTGGAAAACAATAAATTCCACTTTAAAACTTTAAACAGGATGAAAAGTATCCTTAAAAATATTTTACTAGACAAAATTGGGTACTTTTCGGGTTGGTACATTATATGTGTATTGTTTCATAACATGGAAACGCATATCGTTATGTTAAGGCTTTGTAATTTCATTATACATCTCTTTTATGGTTAATTCATGTCGAGCTATTTAACTCGAATTTCGTGTCTGGAGAACTCGGGAGTACTCCCCACGACTGTGGCTTCCGTGTTTACCTTTAATGCGGTTGGCAGGTTTGTGATGCATGCTTGGGTACATTGACGAGCTAGCGAGTGAAGTATTACCTTGGACCTATATTCGGTTCTTAGGATTGTATTATTTAATACACTCTTTTATTTCCGTTTTTATTAGGGAGATATGTCTCCCGTTTTAGATACTTCTTATGTATAATATTATTTCCTTTTTGTTATGAACCTTTTTCTTTAAGACACCTTTGTTATGATGAATATATTTAATGGTAGGTTCCGGTTTTAAAATTTACCGATTTTCACTAAAGTGAACCTATTAAAACGTATTCTCATCTTTTATTTATTTAAATTACTTGTTTATCTTTCCGCAAATTCGAGGGTGTCACAGTTGGTATCAGAGCTTGATAGCTCCCGACGCACGTTTGTGTACCCTAGTATAAATAACTTGACCTTAATAAAATAATAAACTTGTGAGATAGAATGGTAGGATGGGTAGATTAGGATTTATGTTGTAGTCTCTTTGTGCTTGCTAAATGATAAGTACTAATCTGTGTTTTCTTTTGCAAGATGCCTCCGAGAGTTGACAACGCGATCCTACAAGTTCTTACTCTTATTATACAGAATCAGCAAAATCAACAGGCGAATCCTATTCCTAATCCTCCTCACGACCATGAGAGACCCGGAAGTTATACATGGGTTGCTTCACAACTGTCTAGGAGCAAAGCCAAAACCTATGGTGGTGAAGTGGATCCCATCGAGCTTTCGGAATGGATACGGGAAATGGAGAAGAACTTTTCTCTATATGATGTTCTTGAAACGGATAAAGTCCGTCTTGCTTCCCACTTCGTAGTGAAGGAAGCTGATCAGTGGTGGTCACTTACTGGCCCTACTTCTAAGTTGGAACCTGGTTTTGGTTGGACTCGTTTCCGTGAGCTATTAGAGACGAAGTTCTACCCTGATGAATTGAGGCAGCAGAAACTGAAGGAATTCATGGACTTCAAACAGGGAAGTCTCTCAGTTCAGGAGTTCACGACCAAATTCAACGGGTTGGCTCATTATGCCACTCGGCTTATTAAAAGGGAGGAAGACAAGGCATTCTTTTACCTGGGAAAACTTTCTCCTCAGGTGAAGGGCAAGATCAGTAGGGGTGCTACTTCCTTTGTCTCTATCTACAACGACGCTATATGGGCAGAGAGTTCAATTCGCGAGATTGTCGACGAGGCTCGTACCTCGTATGTTGCTCCTAATGCTTATGGTAAGAGACCGTTGTATCCTACTTCTCGACCTTCATTTTCCTCCTCTTACTCAAACAAGAGGAAGAATTTTCAGAGTGGACAAGCAACTCAGAGTAACCGTCCATTCGTCCCGAGCAACAACAACGATCTTAAGGGTCGTATCTGTTTTGGGTGCAAGATGCCTATGCATCCCGGTATTGGCTGTTTCAACAAGCCAATTGTGTGCTTTAATTGTCAGAAACCGGGACACAAGTCTAATGTATGTCCTGATAAGAAGAAGACAGCTTCTACACCAGCTACTTCTGGGAGACCGAAGGGTCGAATTTTCATCATGAGCCGCGCTGAGGCCGATGCTCAACCAGACATTGTGACTGGTATGTTTTCAATTTATGAAATACCGTGTTTAATTGTATTTGATACGGGAGCTTCTTTGTCCTTTATTTCGATGAGACTATCCGATAAATTACCTCTCAAAGCTTCAATTGGAGAAAGTACTCCTATATCTTTACCGTCCGGAGATGTGGTTTCATGCTCTTATGTTCATTCGGACATTCCTATATCAATAAACGGATCTACTTTTCCGGCTAATCTCCTTCGGTTCCCTCTTGAAGAATTTGATATCATTCTGGGCAAGGATTGGTTATCTACATATCATGCTCGATTTGAATGCCGTGACCAGAAGATTATTCTCAAAAGCCCTTTAGGTACCCGTGTATCCTATCAAGGGGTTCGAAAACAGACCACTGTGAAACTTGTTTCGGCTATGAAGATGGTAAAAGCTATCAAGAAAGGTTACAAAGCTTTCTTATGTGTTGTGACTACTTCTACCACTTCGTATTTGCCTTCATTGGAAGATGTGCCAATTGTTCAAGAATTTCCAGATGTATTTCCCGATGAATTACCCGGAATTCCTCCTGAAAGAGATATTGAATTTTCCATTGATCTAGTTCCTGGAACTGGACCAATTGCTAAAGCTCCTTATCGTATGGCTCCTTCCGAATTGAAAGAGTTGAGAATCCAACTTGATGACTTGATTGAGAAAGGCTTTATTAGGCCTAGTGCTTCTCCTTGGGGTTCTCCCGTGCTCTTTGTCAAAAAGAAAGACGGTTTTATGCGACTGTGCATTGATTATCGTGAGTTGAACCGTGTCACAATCAAAAATAAATATCCACTTCCGCGTATTGATGATCTCTTTGACCAGTTACGTGGTGCTTCAACTTTTTCAAAGATTGATCTTAGATCGGGTTATCATCAAATTCCCGTGCGTGAAGCAGATATTCCCAAGACTGCTTTTAGCTCGAGGTATGGTCATTTCGAATTTAAAGTGATGCCATTCGGTTTGACTAACGCTCCAGCAATATTCATGGATCAGATGAATCGTACCTTCAGCGAGTACCTCGATAAATGTGTTGTAGTATTCATTGATGATATTTTGATCTTTTCTAAATCTAAGGAAGAACATGATGATCACCTCCGAACCATTTTGGGTGTTCTTCGACGCCAAAAATGGTATGCTAAGTTCTCTAAATGTGAATTCTGGTTGCCCGAGGTATCTTTCCTTGGTCATGTCATTTCAAAAGACGGTGTTATGGTCGATCCAGCTAAGATTGAGGCCGTGGTGGAATGGAAGAGTCCGGAAAATGTGTCCGAGATTCGGAGTTTCCTTGGTTTAGCGGGTTATTACCGTCGGTTTGTGAAAGATTTCTCTAAGTTAGCAAGACCGATGACTCAATTGCTAAAGAAGGAAGCAAAGTATATCTGGACCGATGAATGTGAAAATGCCTTCTTGGAATTCAAGAAGAGATTGACTACCGCACCGGTGTTGACTTTACCAGATGATGAAGCTGATTATGATGTCTATTGTGATGCTTCTAAGCATGGTTTGGGATGTGTCTTAATGCAGAATAGAAAAGTCATTGCATATGCTTCTCGACAACTCAGGGTTCATGAAGTGAACTACCCGACTCATGATCTTGAGTTTGAAAGTTCATAGACCTTAATTAGACTCCTCTAATTAATTACTAAATTACTTTTTAATTTAGTTTATGATGATCTATGTAACATGCATGCAAATATAAAGACATTTATATAAAAGAAGAAATTTCCTCACATTGATATGGAAATTATATGGGCACAACAAGAATTCCTTCTTGTTGTTCTTGAGCTATAAATATGGATGAACACAAACTATCTCCAAAGTAGAAGATCTCCTCTAAGTTGCACCAAGATTAACCCAAATAATCTACCCTTATTATTAACTAGATAATAAGAAAGATATTATTCTACTAATATTATGACTATATTACTACACTAGTAATACTTAGTAAATATTAGTATTTGAGAGTTTATAGTGAGAAGAAGAGTTTTAGAGAGAAGTACGACAATTGCACAAAAATGAAGTAAGTGAAAAATGAACACAATTGCCCATTTTTAAAGCCATTTGGCCGGTCACTTTAGTCCATAAAGGACTCTTATTTTGCTTGATTTGTTCACATGCATTTGTGTGGAGTGTTGTAGTATAAGTGATGATTGTATTATACTTGTTATGTCACTTTCAAATGCTAACCAAAGAGTATAAATATGAACAAAAATCATCACTATACTAACTACATACCAACCGGCCATGTCGGGCTAGTTGGATCCATTTTGATTTTTGATATTTGTCTCACAAATACTTATTGATCATATGGTTAATTATCTTGTATAATTAAGTGTTAATTTGATCATATAACAATTATATGACTCAATTAAATAAATAAATGTACTTAACATTTTAAGTAATATTTTACCATTATATCAATATATAATGGGTCCCACAATGCTTAGTTAATTTATTTTACAACTCCTTGTAAATATAATTAACTAATTACCTCTATCTCAAAACCTCAACTAATTTAGTAATTTAACGATTAATTACTAAGTTAAATCTTATTTAATAGTATTAAAATAAGATATAAATTTATTAGTCAATTATCGCATAATTGAAAAATAAGCTTAATCGAATTTGAGTTCTTAACTCATTTTCTAATAATTAACTCTCGTACATATCGAATATGTGTAATGTACTAATTAACTGTATCGTATACAAATAATTAGTTACTATTTGGATTTCATACTTTAGGTGTGACCGAAAGGGATCAGTTGATCACCGCCGTCAAACGACAATAACGTCAAACTCTAGTCAGCCAACCGTTATTGATTTACGTTAATCAACTGACTAATCATATATTTAGTCAATAAATATCCCAATTATATTCCTTAATAAGATTTATTATGTGGCGCATTATTGTGGAGGACACCTACTTCAACCAATCTCCCACTTGTCTGACACAAGGTGGTCAACCGATTCTCTTGTCCTTTATCACATCTTCCACTCACGCAAGGGTTCTCCAGGTCGCACTGCGTTGACAAATATCTAGAGTGGTTTCTCGAATGAGGGAGAGTACGTTTTTGACCGGAGAATTACCATAGTATCTTTCCGAGCGTGGCCACGCATTTACAGTAACTTCCCTCGAAGTGGCCTAAAGATGTGTTACCAACGTGGGGGGACAATCATGTGATCCATAACTCTTATGATGACAGATCGCCATGATCCAGAAGAAGTCCATCGGCCTCCTTTTCGCACGACCTATGACCCAACCAAAACCAATCGGACAACTGCACCGACTCAGATATAGACGGTCGCCAGTCAAAAGATCGACTTATAGGAATAAGATAGAAGGGACCCTTGCCACGACCAGGCATCAAATAATTGATTTAAGGGTCTCTACAATGTCACTGTCCGACAGAGTGTCATACAGTCTGTCTATGTAAACGACCAGTCATCTCCATGACCCCATGGTGCTGAACCAACCATCGATCGACTTACACTCTAGTCATTTCGAGACGTCACCTCATTGAGTGACTAGGGACAAAATACTAAGTTCGTCCTGTTCACTTGAATTGGGTTCAACCTTTCTTTCAACCAATTCGGATAAACAAAGTATTAAAATTTAGTCAAACTAAATAATGGAGTTTTTAATGAAACTCTAATAATGAATGCGATTATCAAATATTTGGAAAAATTGATACGCTATAAATAATTTCATATCTTATAATCTTTAGCAATTCAGGTACATATTTCAATCCCCATTGAAATGACATGACTATCATGTTCAGCCTGCAAAAGCATAGCTAATGGATTAGCAATACTTGCATCTTTCCCATCGTTCTGATTGCTATTTCTCTTTGTCTACGTAATCTCATATTACATAAAACTTTCTGAGTACGTGTCTAGATTTGAATCTAGACTTAGGACTCTTGGCCTAAAGGTAGCTCCAACTGTTTTACCAGTATAATGGGATAGGATATACAGCTATATGAACTATTTCTAGTCCCTCCAATACTGTCGAATCCAAGCTACTTTCATATGCATCATCATATGACGCAATGTACTCCATTTCCGTTGTTAAATCCGCAATGATAAACTGCCTGGAACACTTCCAACGGATACATGACATTTATATTTGAAAATGTCACTCCTACTTGGAAACTTTCCAATAGTATTTTCTGTTTGGAACTATTCCAACAGATAAATCTTCTATGAAACACAGCCAGTTCGTGATTTCAAATCACTTTGATCAGTTTGGAAACTGAAGTCTGTGTAAACTCTTACACACAACTCACTATAAACTCCAAACATATGAAACATATCTTTAGTCCTTCGCAAGTACTTAAGGATCTTCTTTATGGCTATCAAGTGACTCCCACTTGGATTTAATTGCAAATGATTCGTCATACTCAAAGCATGCGAAATGTCGGATTTGAGTATACATCACAACGTATTTAATTGATCCCGCAGCGGAAGCAAAAGGAATCAATTATTATGTGTTCAACTTTCTTGAACTAGTCAAAGATCTTATCAATATAAGAATTTTGACTCAATGTTAATATCCTTTTAGATTTATCTCCATAAATCCAGATATCTAAAAGATGTATTCTACTTCTCCAAAATCTTTCATCATCTAAAATGATCAATATGTCTCCACATATAAGACTGATGCCCACCACATTACTCCCACTAAACT
>JAIUZE010038251.1:0-10744 GCA_022085475.1 Heliosperma pusillum | reverse complement strand
AAGAAAGTCCAACTCGACTCAAAAGTCAAGAAAAGTCAAACTCGACTCAAAAGTCAAGAAAAGTCAAACTCGACTCAAAAGTCAAGAAAAGTCAAACTCGCCTTAAGACGGGATTTTCATGGAATCTCACAGAAATTCCAAATACGAACTCGGAAAGTCTAAATTCGACTCGAAACATAAAAAGCTAATTTAAAACTTAAATTCGCTGAAAAGATTTCGTAAAATATTTCTACTAGACAAATAGGGTACATTTCGGGTTTGTTACACGTGCCCAAAGAAGAAATTGGAAGAGATGAAAGAAAATCCATCAGGGTTACATACCCGATCGGATTACCACATACCCGATCGGGTATGTCTGCTGATGAACGCTTCTTGGCTCTTCTTCTACCAAGCCTTAATGGAGTGCTTTATTGCTTTGTCTAGGGTACGAATTTGGACGCAGATGATCAGCTATGCAGCCCTATAAAAGCCAAGGATCATCTCATGAGAAACACACAATTAGCTACTCAATTTAGAAGAGAACAACACAACATTACATATTTTACATATAAGTTTTAGATTATAGTTTATAGTTTATGCAATCTTAGACTATTTTTATAGCAATTTCCAAGTACTTCTCTAGTGTTTCTATAAGCATTTGTCATTATATTGGGTTGGATATTTGTTCTTTGCTTTCTTTCTTACATAATTGTACTCCAATCCCGGTAATTTTCTATCCTTTATTTACGCAATCTCCGACATCATTGGTTTCTCTTTATAGTACTTATTTTAGTTGTGTTGTTTTCATCATCATATTAAGTTCATGAACTATAATCTCATTAGTCTTGTTTTTATATTATTGTTGGTAGAAAATCCATATAAAAGTAATCTAGTTGAAATCAAAATATCGTCTAATATGTCATATTCTATTTTGCCTAATCATATAATAATCATCATAAAATTCATCATTAGTGTGACAACCCTCGCGAATGCGGAAATATAAAACATACAAGCATGTGAATTGATTTGCGGAAATATGAGGTTTTTAAAACTTTTATACATGCAAGAAGAAGTATACGAGGAGTGTCAAAACATTACAAACTAAGTACGGAATATAACAAAGAGACGGAGTCTCTCAAAATGTTAACAAAGAACAAGTGTTTAGCAAACTAGCTAATATCGTCTAGAGGTGAAACTTCCAGGGACAACGCCCGCTAGCTCACACCCGAACCCAAAATAGTCCAAGGAAAAAGCCATCATGCAAGCAACCTGTTCATTCATGAAAAACATGAACGCCACAATCAGTGGGGAGTTACTCCGGGTTCTCCCAGCCATATCACATTAAACGTACATAGAAGGAAATACAAAAGTAGAGCATGCATACATATAGATATACATGTGAGATACGATAAGGATAGATAGGCAATTCGATTAAATAATGATAAGAGCATATGGAATACAAAACCGAATCCATCATGTTATTCAAAGACTCGGGGAAGACACTCTTAGGCAACCGAATACGCTCACTCGGGCTTGCATCTCACCGTTAGCGGTATAAGTTTGATAAGATTGAGACTCGACAGACAAACCAAGTCAAGTCATGCGATGATCACAATAAATCCAACATATTATCATCCATTCACGAACCAAGACAATGACGGTGCCCAATCATGCAATGACCATGAATAATATCATGAAATCACGCATTCAAAGAGAACGACACAAGACGACAACTCTCACGGTAAATGAAACGCACTAGCACGTGTACATGGCAAGTATGATTAAAAAGGCATCCACGGGAGTAAACTTCTCCGAACTATACACGATTCAATCCATTTCGTATATGTAGGACTAATTTCCTCCTGGTAGCACGACGATAATAATACGGGTCCTAGTCTAAACCTGGCCAGATTCTCCGGAATCACATTTTCCGATTCGACATGCGATAACATTTCGCATCCAAGACTCGGTCTTACACATGACGCTGAGTACCCCAAATTCGGTAGATCAATTCACGAAAGAGGCGGAAAAGAGCACAAGCCTCATAACAAGCGGTACGCTACATGCAAATAACACCATATTCTTTGTGGGATGTTGGGTGCTCAGCCGGTTGCCCGGCTGCCGGTGGCTGACCGGCTGAGACCCATATTCCTCTTCCTCCTCTTCTTTTCTTCCTTTCTTCATTGTGTTTAGTTTTGTGACGGTTTCTCGGTTCTCATCCCGTCTCGTCCTTGTCTTGACATATTTCCTATGAATTGAGACGGAATTAAATAGTATGAGAGTACACGAGATGAGGGCCAAAATACGATAAAATCGACGCCGAACAAAACTAAATGCGATAAAACATAAGAAAATAAAGAGGGAAAACGGTCTAAAATAATCATATATCAAACCTCCCCACACTTAAACATTACTCGTCCCCGAGTAAGTAAGTGGACCAAAACAAGACCCTTATTTACATAAGCTAAACTAAACTACTAAAATCCGATGAAAGGCAATTAACGGGCCTTCTCTGTCCCTTCAACTCACAACGGAATACAATGAGGTATGTACTTCCTTGTAAGGCAAGTGGGGGCTTGCGGAAAAATTTAGATGCATCCAAGATTAAGCACGTAAACGACATAAAAGATGCATCAATAAAAAGAACAACCACTTTCCTCATCTATGCGGTTGGGTTTCGTTTTAAAAACCAAAGGTCTAGTTCGGGAGGTACCGTCTCAGAGTCTCAACGAGGTGTTAACCCCCTAATCATGGCTCAAGCAACCCGAGTATGACCCCCAAATGCCAATAAAACGAATTCAAAGGCGGGCAAAAGGGAGGCAAAGTCAACCGTATAAAGCCAACAAGACACGACTCGAGATTCAACCAAATGCGACCCATGACTAAGAGAACTTAGACTACCGACTTCCTCACGGTTTTCACTCGTCACTCATTTAAAGAACGGGTGATTTTTGTGACAAAAAGTAACCAAAACCACTCAACTACTCGACTTGTGAGACATGCCCGCAATCTAATGTGTAGTCCTCTCCTATATGGTCGCATATGAGATGTAAAGATAGTAATGCACATAAGGTGAAACAAGGGTTGTAGCGGGGATATGAAGTGGGTCGAAACGGGGTTGGTGCAAGCACCGTTATGGGGATGTGGAGTTACAAATCAAGAAATTGTCCAAAATTCCATTTCTCTCAATTTATTACAACAAATGAAAATATCAAACTTGAAAGTCCGATTCACTTGGAAAAACATCAATTCCCCATTTGTTTTGCAACGTCTTTTTCTACTCGCTTAATGATGGATAAGGAGTGTTGCTTGACTTTTTCTCTTGCAAAACATGAAATAAATAAGCATGAAGTGATTTTTGTTGTTTTGAATTTTTCTTCTTTTGTATTTTGTTTTTGCTTTTATAAAACCTCTTTATTCAAAATCAAAGCCAAATATATACCAATTATTTCAACTCAAGTGAACTTAGCTTGAGTTCACTAAATAGGACACAAATTTGTCTTTTCAAAACACCAAAAACAAAGTGACAACTTTCTTGATCAAGGAAGGTTGTTTATGGGATGTAGTTAGTATTTGTAGTAATGCCAAATGAAGGCTAAGGCTCAAAGGGGATGCAAAAGTTGGTCATAATCTAAAGGGTTGAAAGTAGGCTTATATGGCAATGTGAGGTTTAAAAAAAAAATTATAAGTAACGGACTGTTCCAAAGTATGCACACACTTGTGCGTGAAGATGTGACATGTCACGCAAGGAGCCTACTCACAACCTATGGAGACCGGGTACGAGTGCACCGTTCTAAAGGAGGCTCTAGGTCTCACATGTAAGTAGCTTTGTCGAAGTCTAGGTCTAGCCTACGGTCTATTTGGTCTTACAAGGCGGTCCATGGCCTTTGGGTTAACTCTACTCCCCGGGTGTCTAACAAGGAGGTCAAAGAGGTGCAAGCCACTAGAAGGGGGAAGACACGGTTAAGACAATCTCATCATTGGGGTATCATGTTCCCTTCCTAGACCACATTTTGTTCAAAATATTTACAAACTCAATGCAAAGCAAAATTAAAACGACAAACAATTATTCACATGTGACGGAATGTAATTCTAATTCCTAATAACAATCAAATAGATATGCAACACTGTCTAAACTAGAAGCACATAAGCAACACACATCAAGTTCCCAAGGAACATCCTCATCAACAATTTCCCGTGCTCCTCCATATTAATCAAAATAAGCGAAAAGAGCGGAAAAAGGAGAAAATAGTTGGAAAGAGTATACCAAGCAGTCTTCTATTCTCCTATTGTTTCAAATGCCCCATGTGTGCCTACATCACTTGTTAGACAAAAACAAATATATACAATGCAATATTTTTGGGTTTTTTGGAGATTTTTCAATTTTTTTTCAATTTTCTTTGAAATTTTTCACCACGCATATACAAAAATTTACAAATATGTACAAAAATGGATATTTCCCTCCCCACACTTAAACCGGACATTGTCCTCAATGTCCAAGTGCTAGGAGGAGAATGAGAAAATCAAATTAACGTTTTTTTTTTCTTTTTGAGGATTTTTTTGAAAAATAAATAACATGTTTTTGGTTTTTTCTCTCTTTCTTTTTTTTCAAAAATAAGAAAGGCATGTGAACTACCCTACATGGATGCAAATCCTATATGTGACGATATATTACATAATTAAATTCTAATGCAACCTAAATGAATGCAACTAGATGTCCTAATCGAAAATAAATTACAAGTAACTAAATGCATGCGGAAATGTAAAATGCATGAAAGGATTTGAATTTAGGGATCATACTTGTCATTTTGGATTTTGGAATGGGAGCATCACCATCCTTCTTCACTCGGACTCTCCACCGGACTCAGTGTTCCCTCCCTGTTCGTCACCTGTGCTCAAAGGCATGGTGGGTTCTCCAAGGAAGGCACCACTCATAGTCGGGTCTTCACCTACCACCGCTCCATCTGTCGTGATGAACACCTCCCCTGAGGTGTGTGGAGGGGCCCCGTACCAATGGGCATCATTGCCCTCGTCATGTGTGGGTGGGGGCGGAAATATAGTATCACTCCAATAATCTTGGGTGACACGAATGTCACCGTAGACTACGGAGGCGTTGGGGGCCGCATAACCTCCATCGGGAGGAAGGTAGAAGTGAGGGTGAAGGCCGGATGGGTGGTTGTATCCCCATCTCATAAAATCATCGTAAACGGGGAATTGAGCCACCGATTGGTCGTAGTAGATCATATCGATCTTCCGGTGAAGCTCTTGCCGATCCTCGACGGCCGTTTGGAGGCCCAAGTTCACATTCTCCATGAACTCAACAAGTGAGTCGGGAAGTGGAATTGTTGCGGAGGTTGGCTAGTAGATCCTTGGCTTTGTTGAAAGGCCCCAAAATGAGTACCGGTTTGGAAGAAGGGTGGTGGTTGGTTGTATTGTAAGGAGGAGGTAGTGGGCCGTTGTCGATCATGGCCGAAAACCTGGGGGCCCTCGGTTGTGTCGGGTTCCTGTTCCGGTTCAACCTCAATTTCGAGAAGGAAGTGAGGAGAATCCCTCACGATTTTCATCTTTAGAGCATTGGGAAGCGAGACCAAATTTCTCTCTACTCCGCCCACCTTGACTTGCCAATAGTTTTTATCATCAAGGGGTTTTTCTTGATCCACTTTAAAGAGTATTGGATGTAGTCGGAGGTCAAGTAAGTATCCCCCGTGAGAAAGTTAACGCCGGGCAAAGTCCGGGTGAGGCATTTGGCAAGGTAGGTTATGATGTCACCCACCACTATCGCCGAGGTACCCGCCGGTGAGTTGCTAAGACGGGCCAAATGCACGGCGAAATGGTGAGCAATGCAAGCTTTGAATGCATGGGGTCGGATGAAGAGGTAGGACCCTAGAATTTCAAAGTCCGGGGTTTGGAAATTATGCGGCTCATCCCGCCCAAAAATTGTAAAACCCATAAACCGATGCCAAATGCGGATGGCGGCATTGTGAACCGCATTGGTCGGTCTCTTCACCCCCCTCGCCTCATCTATTCCCGATATGGCCTTCCATACCCTCCCCAAGTCATAGTCCTCATGTGGTTTATGGGAGGGGGCCGGGTCAAGCTCAAAGTGTCTAGCGAATTCTTCTAAGGAGAGGTTATAATCCCGGTTGAGAAGCCGGAATTGCAAGGATTCCACCTTAGAGTTTCGGTCTTTGATAACATTTAGAGAGCTCAAAAATTCCCAAGTGAGGCGGGGGGAGGTCTTTTTATGGATGTCGTACATCCGCTTCATACCCACCCCGATAAACAAATCAAAGGTAATTTTATCTAACCCTAGAGCTCGCATAGAGGCGCGATGAATAAAACGAGTGTTGTGGAGGGGGCGTTTTTTAAACAAAACGAATTTACCTTTTTGGGGTACGGAGGCATATTCGAGACCCGGAAAGTCAGGGTCGGGACTCGCGTTGCTGGCTGCTCCCGCCACCAATGTCGCTTGGGCATTCGCCAGCTCTCCACTTCTCGCTCTTTTTCGTGCCGCAGACATGGTGAAAAAGAAAGCTAAGGGTTTAGATTAGGGTGGGTAGTGTAGTGAAGGTGAGAATAGAGTTGGGTGATTTTTGGAGGATTTTAGTGGGAGAAACTTTTAGAGGGAGAATGTGAATTTTGAGAAAATGATTTAGAGTAGAAGAAAAATAAAGGGTAAAGGGAGTATAAAACTCGGTCAGTGGTCTGAGCCGGTCATACCGACCGGCTGCCGGGTGACCGGCTCAACCCAGTATACCTAAAACATTTTTGCGTTTTTCAGTTAACATATCAGATGACCTCAGCCGGTCAGACCGACAGGCTGCCGGTGCGCCGGCTAAGCTTCCTTCCCCTTCATTTTCCAAACTTTTCTTCATCACTATCTGCTCCCAGCCGGCGGACCGGCTGCCGGCCTACCGGTTGGAGCTTCTCTCCTTTTCAAAATTCAAATTTTCGCCTTGATATATGAGTCCTAGACTGCGGACCGGCTGCCGGCCGACCGGCTGGAACGTCTCTCCTCACCACTTTTTCAACTTTTTCTTCATATGGGGTGGTCACAGCCGGCTGCCGACCTACCGGCTCGCACCCCCCTTCACTTTTCATCTCGTAAAACAATCAAAAAATGAGCAGAGGGTCCCAGCCGGTCAGGCCGACCGGCTGCCGGTCACCCGGCTGAGACCCATTCCTTCGTGTTTTCAACAATTCCCCTTGTTTTCGACATTTCTCCTCTACATCGACTTCCGACTTCCTTACTTAGCCCCGAGATTCGATTTTTCTGCTTTCAAACCGACTCACCTAGTCGGGATGAAGGCTAAGCAAAGGAGGGTCCCACTTTCCTCACGACACAAACTTCATACAAACCAACACGATCCCATCACCGAATCCAAAGTTGCACAAGTTGAAGCATAAATCCAAATGTAACTAAGTTCTAATCTAAAATGCATGCAATATTTACAAAAGGGTGGTGGTTGTTTGGGGACTCCACCAAACCCGAGTTTTGGGTTTAAGAACTACTCATCCATTTCATTCTTCTCCTCAATCGGTAGCCCTTCATAATAGTATTTGACCCTTTGGCCATTGACCTTAAAGCATTCACCAGCTTTGTTTTTCAACTCATATGAGCCATATGGGTAGACGGTTACCGCTTCAAAGGGTCCCGACCAACGAGACCTCAACTTTCCGGGAAACAATTGGAATCTTGAGTTGAACAATAGGACCTTGTCTCCAACATTGATTTCCTTCCTCACGATCTTTGAATCGTGCCATTGCTTGGTTCGTTCCTTGTAAAGTTTTGCATTCTCATAGGCATCCATTCGAAGTTCATCAAGATCATTCATTTGCAAGAATCGTTTATTACCCGCGAGATCCATGTTGTAATTAAGCTCCTTCAAAGCCCACCTAGCTCTATGCTCCAACTCCAAGGGTAGGTGACATGATTTCCCAAAGACCAAACGGTAGGGCGTGGTGCCTAGGGGGGTCTTATAGGCGGTCCTCAATGCCCATAGCACGTCATTGAGCTTCGTGCTCCATTCTTTCCTAGACTTTGTCACTACACTCTCTAGAATTGCATTGATTTGTCGGTTGGACACCTCCACTTGCCCATTTGTTTGAGGATGATAGCTAGGCAAGTGCGACCTTGTGTCTAACCCCATACTTCTTTAGTAGAGCATATATGGTGCGGTTGATGAAATGAGAACCTCCATCACTAATCACGGCTCTCGGGACACCGAACCTTGGGAAAATATAATCCTTGAATAGCTTGGTCACCACTTTTGAGTCATTGGTGGGAGCGGCAATAGCTTCTATCCACTTGGACACGTAATCTACCGCAACCAAGATGTAGTGGTTGCCAAAGGAGGTAGGAAACGGTCCCATAAAATCCACTCCCCAAATATCCAACAATTCAACTTCCAAGATGCTATTCAAGGGCATCTCATCTCTTCTTCCAATTTTGCCCCTCCTTTGACAAGAGTCACAAGAGTGAACAAAGGCATAAGCATCCTTGAATATAGATGGCCAATAGAATCCACAATTAAGGACCCGAGCTTGAGTTTTTGAGGTAGATAGGTGGCCTCCATAAGTGGTAGAATGACAAGCTTGTAGGATAGCTCGTCCTTCCTCATGTGTGACACATCTCCGGTAAATCCCATCATTATATCTTCGATAAAGATAAGGGTCCTCCCACACATACCTCTTGGACTCATACCTAAGTTTCTTCCTAGCTTGGTGGTTTAAATCCCCCGGAATAAAATTAGAGCATAAAACATCTGTAGCGAGCATTGGCAATAAAGTCTCATCGGGCAACCACTCATTAATGGGAACTCTATCCTCTACATCTCCTCTATCATCTTGGGTTAATCTTGATAAGTGGTCCGCAACAACATTCTCGGTACCCGCTTTATCCTTGATCACCATATCGAATTCTTGTAAAAGTAACACCCAACGAATCAATCTTGGTTTGGCCTCCTTTTTCACCATAAGGTGCTATATGACGGTGTGGTCGGTGAAAACTGCAAGTCCTAGACCTCTAATTAGACACTTCTAATTAGTTCATTAAATTACATTAACTTAATGATTTAGGATCTAGTTATCATGCATGCAAATATAAAAGCATAAAAGAAAAGATAAGACGAAAACATCCTTACATTGGGTATTTTCGGTTCAATATGGGCACAATAAGAAGTCCTTCTTATTGTTCTTGAGCATGAAATTAATGGATATTCCTCCATAAAACAACCTCCAAAGTAGAAGGTCTCCTTCTTGTTGCACCCAAGATTTAACCCAATAAAACACTATATTTATTAACTAGATAAATATAGTATTATCCCTTAAATGATACTAGAAATATTACTTCATTAGTAATATATGAAGTATATAATATTTATGTGAGTTTTAGAGAGATGAGTGCATGAGAAAAAATTTAGCAAGCATGAATTAAAATTAGAAAAAGAGAACAACTCTTGTGTCCTTTTTTTCTTCTTTTCTCACGGCACCCTCAACACCAAATAGGTGATTATGGGCTTATATTTTATTCACATGCATGAATGTTGAGTGTTGGTTAGTATATAATCATAAGATGTCATAATAGGCTATCATGACATGTAGCATGATAGGTAATCATGGCTAAATGTTGAGTGTAGACTTAAACAAAGCAAATTGTTACTACAAGCTATTATCAAACGTCCACCATATGCATTATATGGTCCATTTTGATTTTTGATATTTGTCTCACAAATACTTATTATCATATGCTTGATTATCTTATATAATTAAGTATTAATTTGATCATATAACAATTATATGACTCAAATCAATAAATAATATACACTCAACTTTTAAGTGATATTTTACCATTATATCAATATATAATAGGTCCCACAATGCCCAGTTAATTTATTTTACAACTCCTTGTAAATATAATTAACTAATTACCTCTACCTCAAAATATATGCATAACCTCAACTAATTTAATGAATTAACGATTAATCACTAAATTAAATCATATTTAATCGTATTAAAATAAGATGTAAAATTTATTCAGTCAATTATTGTATAATTGACTAATAAACTTAAGTGGAATGAGTTCCTAACTCAATTTCCACTAACTAACTCACATAACTAAACGTATATCAAATATACGCAAGGGACTAATTAAACTGTATCATATACAAATAATTAGTATTCTATTTGGGTCTCATCCTATAGGTGTGACCTAAAGGGATCAGTTGATCATCGCCGTCGAACGACAATAACGTCAAACTCTAGTCAGCCGAGCGTTACCGATTTACGTTAATCAACTGACGTGGAGTATCAAAATATACTAATTATGCCACGTATATTCCAAATGAGATTTAATATATAAATGCACTATTGTGGAGGACACTTACTCCAACAATCTCCCACTTGTCCGATACAAGTTGTGCATGTAGCGACACTATTGTGGAGGACTCCTACTCCAACAATATCTCTCACTTGTCTAGACAAGTTATGTGCTACCAATTCTCTTGTCTCTTTTGTGTCACATCCTCCCACTCATTGCAAGGTGTCTTACAGGTCGCACTTACAATTAAAAATATAAATTAGTAGAGTGTCGATCTGGGAGAGTAACTGTCTGACCGGAAAATCTACCAGAGATCTCTTCCGAGCGTGGCCACGCATTTCCAGTTACTACTCCTCGAGTGGCCCGAAGATGTTAATACCCAACGTGGGTGGACAATTCATGTTGACCCATCTTACACTGTATGATGCAGCTCACCATGACCCAGAA
>JAIUZE010038243.1:0-15015 GCA_022085475.1 Heliosperma pusillum | reverse complement strand
CTATTGGAAAATCGGTCAAGCAAGTCAAACAATTTCACCCTTTTTGAAGTCGTGAGGCGGTCATGTCAATCCAAGAAAGTCTTGAAATTTCTTCTTATAGCCTTGTGAGCTCAGTGGCATCGGTAGGATATGTGACAACCCTCGCGAATGCGGAAATATAAAACATACAAGCATGTGAATTATATAGCGGAAATAGGTAGTTTTAAAAAACCTTTATACATGCAAGATAGAAAAATACGAGGAGTGTCAAAATATTACAAACTAAATAAAAATACCACAAGAGACGTAGTCTCTCAAAGTGTTAACAAAAGGCAAAGTAATTAGCAACTAGCTAAACAACGTCTAGAGGTGTTTCATCCAGGGACAACGCCCGCTAGCTCACACCCGAACCCAAAATAGCCTAAGCAAAAAGCCATCCAAATCAAGCAACCTGTTCATCCATGAAAAACATGAACGCCACAGTCAGTGGGGAGTAACTCCGGGTTCTCCCAGCCATATCACATGAAACGTACATAGAAGGAAATACAAAAGTAGAGCATGCATACATATAGATATACATGTGAGATACGATAAGGATAGATATGCAATTCAATATATAATGATAAGAGCATATGGAATACAAATCTGAATCCATCATGTTATACAAAGACTCGGGGAAGACACTCTTAGGCAACCGAATACGCTCACTAGGGCTTGCATCTCACCGTTAGCGGTATAAGTTTTATAAGATTGAGACTCGACAAACAAACCATGCCAAGTCATGCAATGATCATGAATAATCAATCATGTAATCACCATGGACAACATAACAATAAAATGACGATTGCCCAATCATGCAATACACCATGAATAAAATCATGAAATCACGCTTCAGAACAACGTCACAAGACGGAACTTCTCACGGTTAAATGAAACGCACTAGCATCGTGACTGGCAAGTATGATATAGGCATCCACGGGATAAAACATTGCCATGAACGCATAAACGATTCAATACATTTCGTATATGTAGACTAATTTCCTCCCGGTAGGACGACGATATAAATATCCGATCCTAGTCTAAACCTGGTCAGACTCTCGGAATAACATTTTCCGATTCGACATGCGATAAACATTTCGCATCCAAGACTCGGTCAATCATAGACGCCGAGTACCCCAAATTCGGTCAACCTTCACGAAAGAGGCGGAAAAGAGCACAAGCATCATAACAAGCGGTACGCTAAATGCAATGACACCACCTCGCAAGTATACAACATTTGACGGCCGGGTCGATCAACGCATATCGTTCGCCTCCAAAAAAGTCGTCGTATGCCCACTAACACATGAATTTAAGCAGTAGGATAACTCCCCGTTCCGACATTCCAGCCTTACGAACGTGGAGGTAGCCATGGGAATGAGAGTACAAAGCACATACCAAAATAGTGCTCAAACCGTAACATTTGTAAAAACGACTCAAAGTAGGACATACCACAAACCGTCACAAAACATGTGAATAGGGAAATATATAAACTTAACTATGATAAAAATGAATCAATACATGATACATAAGCATTAGAACAAGTTTGTGAAGCATAACGATTAAAAACATAGATCACCCCTCCAAAACAACGTTGTTTGGAACACAACGAAAACAAGGGTCCACTTCAAACGGTCATAACTAGAGTTCTAGACATGTAAATACAGAAATACCAAGTCGAGGTGATAGCTTATCCTCTTAAGGTTCCAACGAGATGTCACAAGCTCAAAACAAGCAAGAAACAAAGGAGATATGATCATTTTACGAAAAGAGGTCAGTGTAGTGAAATTGCACAAGTCACGACCGTGACTTGTATTTCACGACCGTGAGATGTGTTACCAATTCACCCGTGAGCCTTCAACAAAAATTCAATCCTATCATTTCCAATTCTCATAATTCATTTGTAATAACTATCAACAATCAATATTCATCAACAACAATCATCAAATAACAACAATCATCATCCATAACATGAATCCTAAGCTTCTAATCGTATTCTAAATACGATTTCTAGCATATAATGTTGGAGTAAATGTCCTCAACAATAGTGCGATCACATAATTAAATCTCAATAATAAGAATACAAAGGGATGATGAATATTATAGTCAACTGGTCAACATAAATCGGTAACGATTGGCTCAATTGAGTTTGACGTTACTGTCGTATGACGGTGGTGATCAGTTGATCCCTTGAGGTCACACCTAAAGAACAATCCCCTAATCATGTACATTAATTAATTGTATAGTGATACAGATTAATTATTCCCTTAAAATGAACCAAGTTTAAATTGTGAGTGAGAAATATATCTTATTGCAATATGATTAAATAAGATTCATTTTGGTAATTTAATTGTTATATTACTAAGAATGCAGTATATTTATGAAACATTTGAGATAAGTAAAATTGGTCGATTATAATTACAAACTGTTGTAGATTATTTTAACCAAATATGAGAGGACCCATTTTATTTACATGTAATTATAAAATGTGACTTAAAATGTTAAGTCTAATTCATTTGTTATGAAATTGCATTTAAATTGGTTAAATGCACATTTATAAGCAAAATTACATGTTATATGTCACATGTCACACTTGTGAAAAATGACAAATTGCAAAAATAAAATGGACACCCATATTACATGGGTGAACCGGTTTTGGTAGTGTACCAAGAGGGTGATTATTTTTGTGTATTATTCTAATTGGGAATTAGACATAATCATACCCAAAACTATTACCAACACTCAACCTTTTTACATTGTTAAGAACAATTGGAAGTGACAACACCCCACCCATGTGGGGTGTGGGTGACCGGTTTTTACAAGCCACAAAGGGGCTTGTTTTTCCCTCTCATTAAATACTACAACATCTCATATTTTGCTAGTATCTTTATCTTTCTAAAAATCTCTATCTCTCACTAAAAGAAATTTGAGAAATTTTTCTTGTGTTCCTACACTAATAATATCATTACTAAGGGTAGTAATATATCTATTAGTTCAGAATAAGGGCTTCTACTATTTAATATTAGTGTAGTATTTTGTAGAGATTAAGGGTAGTCTTGGGTGCAACTAATTGGAGAGTTTCTACTTTGAAACTTGGAAGATCATCCTCATATTACTAGCTCAAGATCAATATTTGAAAGGAGTTCAAATATTGTGCCCATTTCCATATAATCAATGTAAGAAATGGTTCTTTCTTTTATATCTAGTTATGCATGCATAAGATTTATTTAGTTTAAGAGTAAACTAAATGTATAATGATATTAGAAGTGTCTAATATCGAGTTTAAGAAACTCACAAGTGGTATCATAAACTCACAAGCGGTATCAAGAGCCAAGGTTGTTGCATGCATAATCGATTTATAGTTTTTTCGAGTTATGGTAACTTAATGAAAACTAGTAATTTGTGTTTTATAAGATAAAATCACAAAGTTATTTGCATGTCAATATATTCTGGTCCTAATATGATTTTAGGTCATTTTGATGATTTATGGAAATTTATAATGCTCAAATATGATTTTTAGTATTTTTATTACATTTTAATGAGTAAAATGATGTTTAAAATGCTAAACAATAGTTAGACTTATCTTCTGACCTTGAAATTTTTACACAATATTACATATGCATTTTACTTACTGCATGTACAATTTCGTGTGAAGTGGACATATTTCGTGTGATTTATGATTTTTATATGATAAAATGAAATAAATAAAGGTCAAATGGTTAAAAATACTTCCGCTTTGAATCTGACCATGAAATTTTAGTATGTTGTCACATGCATGTTTTCCTGTCATACTGGAAAATTTCAGACTGATATGATTTGTCTAGCATGATTTATGAATTTTTAATGTAAAAATGGCATAAATAGTGACTAATTTAACAAATATACTTCTGCTTTGAATCTAATGATGAAATTTTAGTATGTTGTCACATGCACGTTTTCCTGTCAGACTGGAAAATTTCAGACTGGTGTAACTTGTCTAGCATGATTTATGAATTTTTAATGTAAAAATGGCATAAATAGTGACTATTTTAGCAAATATAGCTAAAATAATTTTCATGTCAAGAGAAAATTGTTCCTGGTTGCATAAATGTCCCACATTTCAGATCTAAAGTTGAAAATTTAATATGATTAATTTTTGCATGCTTTATGTATTTTATTTGATAAAACCGATAAAGCGCAACCATTTTTCTCTAAACCGATTCGAAATTTTTAAACCATGATTTTTGACATTATGAGTGTCATGGAAATGTTCCAGAATGTACAAAAATTTTAAATTCAAATTTTGAAATTATTGTAATTAAATTTGGATTTATTTGATTAAAATATGATTTTAAAAGTCTAATTATGAGCAATTATAACAACAAGTTGAATTATTGTCAAAAATTGAGTAATGACTAATTTTGAGGCCTAAATGAGTTGGGATAATTAACTTGGACTTAAATATGATTTAAGTATTGTTTGGTGATTTTAAAGTGTTATTATCACGCATTTCCGTAAAACCGGGTTATATTCGATATAAACCGTTAATTAGTGCAATTTGGCATTTAACATGAGCATGTTTTATACATATTATAATGCTGCATTTTATTTATGAATGTCATATTTTCAATTTATGAATGTCATATTTTGGTTTATGTAATTTGGAATTATGTAATTTTTCCTTGTATGGCCTTAGTTTTAATCGATATTGCCCGAAATGTAAGGGAATATTGATTCGGTTGTAATTTAATGTGATCTCGAATCACTTTTATTGTATTATTTTATCTTACAAATGTATAATAGGAAATTATTGTAATTTTATTATATATTTTGTAACTAATTGTAAAACCGGAGTTTCCCAAAGACGGTGCCATTCGGAAAGGAGTTCCGAGAGAGACGGTGACCTTGGGAGGCGTGCTTATGAAGTTCAAGGGACCAAAGGAGTTGGTTTCCGAACTTGTAATAGATTATATGATTTTCTATTCTAGGAAAGGCCATACTAGGAGTTTTATTTTTATGCTTGCATTTTTATTTAATATGTTTGCATGCATTGCCAAATCGCCATAACATGACATGCATTTTCATCGAGTATTCGACCGTGTCAATTAAAATTATCGTTAATTCATCGATTTAGTTCACTTAAACGAGATAGATAATAAATTGACAAGACCTCTCATAATAAATAATTGAGATCAAGCCTTACCAAATGTTAGAACCCATGAATCCCAATTTCGCAAGGAAGTAGGCTCGGCTCACCGGGGTGCTAAACTTGTTACGTTGGGTAAGTGGGGTAATAAATGTTATTATTTCGAAATTTGGATTGAGCTCAACGGAAGTATTCGCGACCGTAGCCGCATGTGTTCCGGGCTTAAGATAAATATTAAAGTAATATTATCGACCGAGAGTTCTAATGTAGAATCGATTAAAGAGTTAATCCACCGAATTATGTTAATGAGGGATGAATCGGCTTACCGTGCCCAAGTTGATATGAATTTGGATCTCGGAATCATTTATAATAGTTGGGTAGAGGTCACTATTTAAATGTTAAAACTTGTTTAAAATGTTTACAAGTATTTAAAATGATAAATGTTGACATTTCCTTTATGTCTTTAAAATTTGTAGTCATAATTGTTTATTCGCAATGGCAAATGCTAATTCATCCACCACCACCTATGCTCCAATTCTCATGAATGTCTCATAACTTCGATCCTTCATGGATTGATGCAAGTTAGAAAAGAATGGCGCTAATTTACCAATTGGGATATGCAACTCCGTTTGGCCGCGGCGGGTGACGACAGGTTTCGTTACCTTGCCAAGGCCTATCCCACCGCACCTAATGAAAAGTCAACCGCCACGCAAGGCGAGCCTATGAGGCTAGCCACAAAGAGTCCGCCGCGATCAAAAACGTTTTGATCTTCTCGTTGGAGGCCAATCTTCAAGGGAGTGCCATAAGATGAGCACAGCCTGTGAGATCTATGCCAAGCTTGTGACCATGTTTTTCACAAAGCTCCTAGGATCTTTAAAGACGGCTTCCACATTATTCAACATGAACCTAAAAGAGGGCCAAAAGGTTAGCCCTCATGTACTCAAATTGATTGAGCATGTCGAGACTCTTAAATTGCAAGGGGTGACCATTCCCGAACAACTCGTTATTGACCGAGTCTTACATTCCTTGGGAAAATCAAAGCATATGTGCAGTTTAGGGTAAACTACAATATGCAAAACATGAAAACCTCTCTTCATGAAATGCGCAAGATGCTTGTGCAAGCCGAGAGAGACATGAGACTAAATGTTAGCACCTCCAAGGATATAAAATAGTAAGGGGAAGTTCAAGAAAGGTGGTAGTAAAGGGAAGAAGCCCTCCACCTTCAAGGGAAAGGGTAAAGCTATTGAGAATAGCTCTCCCATGCCCATCATTGTAATGGCATAGGGTATTGGAAGAGGAATTGCACTTAATATCTAGGAGATATCAAAACTGGAAAGATGTTTCTGTTGGTAATTTATCCCTATCGTTTATGTTATGATCTCAACTTTGGTATATGGATACGAGTTGTGATTCTTACCCTATTTAATTGTAGTTAGGGCATCCTAGCAAGGATAAAGGCTAGGACAAGCAAGCCTAAGGCTCTTCAAGGGAAGCTAAGTTAGCTAACCATGATTGAAGACCTATGGAAGCTTGGTCTCATTTTGAATTGTCAAAATTTTAGGAGGTATTTTGAGACATTGTTTTTTAGAACTTTTATAATTTCCTTGTTTGACACGGAAATTTGTTCAATTCCTTTTATTGACATTGGTTGTAATTGGATTTTGTGACTTGGTTCTCAACCCAAGTCATTCGGTTTGTTGAAACTTTTTAGTTCTAAAAACTTGTCATCATACTATACTTGCACAAATAACATAAATTAATCGACTCAAATTGATCACGCAAATATTATGATGATGGGATCATTATAATAAAAAGGCTAAGAATTCGATTCTCACTTTGAAAGATCAATTGCTAAGTCAAAATTGAGTTATTGAACTCAAAATATGGAATCTACCAAACCAATTGGCCATACCACTTATAAAGAAAGTAAATGACATGAATATGAGTTCACCTCTTTAGCTCTTATAGAACTAGTCTATGTTGAAGCTAAGATTCGATGTCTTTACAAATAAGTCTTTAGTAGATCACTTAAGGTCATGTTGTGATACTTCTACCTCCCTTACGAATATGAGTACAAAATTGTTTGTGGCTCATAAGGCTATCTTTAAAGAAAATAGTTGTATTTTTCTAAAGATAGAGTGGGAGAAAATAAGCCACAACGAAAAACTAGTTAGGAACTAGTGAGGAAACCAAAAGAAAATGTTCTTAGGTTAGACTCAAGACTAGTAAGGAGACCAAAAGAAAGCGTTCTTAGGTGAATCCTTAGACTAGTGATGAGACCAAAAGAAATTGTTCTTGATATAATAAGATTATGATCTATGAAGTGGAAGTACCTAGAAATTTTGAATTTCAATTTTCTAAAAGAGACTTATGGAATTATATGGAACCTATGCAAAGAAAATGTTTTATTTGGAATTGTCCAATTATAGTTGCATGGATAGACATGTAGATGTCTTTAAAAGTTAAGTTAATGCGTAACTATGCTTAGATCAAAATCATCAATGAAATACCTCAAAATAGGTGTGTACAAGATACACATCAAAACCACATGTCCAAATAGAGATTTGGAATAGGATGTGTACATGACACAAGCCTATTGTATGCATGTATCTACCTAGAGGTTATGATGATCTTTTCTATTATAAGATATAAGAATGGTTTCGCTCGAATTGTCGAAAAGTCATGTATAGACATGAAAGTCAGTGGGAGTTAAAGTCATGTATAGACATGAAGTTAAGTGGGAGTTTAAGTCATCATGTAAAGACATGAAGTTCAGTGGGAGAAATTGTTTTCCACATGAATGACGTTTCACTTATTAAGAGTGACATATTCATATTACCTTTTTGAAAGGAGTGGTTGAATTATAATGTTGGATGAAAGAGGGCAACGTGTATACCGAAATCAAAATCTATTGTGGAATAGAAGATTTTAGCTTGGCATTTAAAAGGTATCTTATATCGATAAGATCCTTAATCTATTCAACAAGTTAAATAGGTTGTTTATGTTGATAAAAGTGGGATCACTATGAAAGGGTCATAGTCATCCACTGAACCTAAGAGTTGTTGATCACATGATATCGATCATGTGTGCCATAACATGCACATACCTAAATGAATTGTATGCTAGGAGCATGACAAGCCCATAACAAATCAATCCAGATGAGTGTCATTGGATAGCCTACAAGAACATCCATAGAGTTCTCGAGGAGAACTAGGGATACATTCTTGTGTTTGGTAGAAAAAATTTGACAATGTGGTAAAGGTTACACAAACCCAAATTTCCAAACTTATAAGGATTTATCGAAATCCTAGGCGTACTTTTGTTATACAAGAAGCGAATAACTAAAAGGATGATTGAAGAGTCAATCATTATAAATTCTACAAATAGAGACCTAGTACATTATGATGAGGATAAGGTGGTTTAAAAGGAACTAATAGTAGATCCCTTCACCTAAATACCTATCAGTTATCATGATAACAAGTGGGAGTATCTTTCAAATTAAAGAGCCCAATACTAGATAGAGATCTAGACATGTACATAGATGAATTCATGTTATTAGGAATAACGTTGGATGGAAGGAAAAAGCAATTCACAAGGTTGGAATAAATGGATATATGGTATATTCACTACCCAAGCCTTTATTGCATTTAATAAGATCGTCATGAATTGTCATGGACGAAATAAACTGTAGAATATATGATATGAAGCAATAACATTGTGTTGATTGTTCATATATGATAATCACATTTATCGTTTGAGTTTCTAAAACTTGTTTTGTGCTTTGTTATATCTAAATGGGTTGTAGAGACAATTTTGAACCCCATTAAAGTGGACTGTATTAACATAGCATTGGCCCATAATCACTTATATGAGGTGACATCTCGAAGTGACTAGATTGTGGTGCGATTGATGGCAAGTTCGACTGTCATAGGGTCATAGGGATGACCAATCGATCACATAGACAGACTGTAAGGGACAATCTGTCGGGCAGTGACCGCTTATAGAATTCTGGCAATTCTTGTAGCCTGGTCGTGGCAAGAGCTACTAGTATTCTTTTGAGTCAATTCTTTGACTAAAGACTGTTCGCCTAAGGTGGCACAGTTTCAGAGTGACTTTGATTTATGCTCTACGACCTTCGTAACTGGGGTCAAATGGGCATCTTTTGGGTCATGATGAGCTGTGGCTATGCAAAGGGAATAGTGCGATAGGAATTGTCCACCCCTTGTCAGGGTTGTTTTAAATCTCAAGGCCACTCGAGGAGGAGTAAGCTGAAAATGCGTGGCCACGCTCGGAAGGTATCTATGGTAGATAATTCCGGTCAGACAGTTACTCTCCAGATCGAGGAAACCACTCTTGATATGATCAAATGCAAGTACGACCTGCAAGACACCTTGCATTGAGTGGGAGATATTGTAATAGGACAAGAGAATTGGTGACGCACACTTGTCTCGGACAAGTGGGAGATTGTTGGAGTAAATGTCCTCAACAATAGTGCGATCACATAATTAAATCTCAATAATAAGAATACAAAGGGATGATGAATATTATAGTCAACTGGTCAACATAAATCGGTAACGATTGGCTCAATTGAGTTTGACGTTACTGTCGTATGACGGTGGTGATCAGTTGATCCCTTGAGGTCACACCTAAAGGACAATCCCCTAATCATGTACATTAATTAATTGTATAGTGATACAGATTAATTAATCCCTTAAAATGAACAAGTTTAAATTGTGAGTGAGAAATATATCTTATTGTAATATGATTAAATAAGATTCATTTTGGTAATTTAATTGTTATATTACTAAGAATGCATTATGTTTATGAAACATTTGAGATAAGTGAATTTGGTTAATTATAATTACAAATTGTTGTAGATTATTTTAACCAAATATGAGAGGACCCATTTTATTTACATGTAATTATAAAATGTGACTTAAAATGTTAAGTCTAATTCATTTGTTATGAAATTGCATTTAAATTGGTTAAATGCACATTTATAAGCAAAATTACATGTTATATGTCACATGTCACACTTGTGACAAATGACAAATTGCAAAAATAAAATGGACACCCATATTACATGGGTGAACCGGTTTTGGTAGTGTACAAAAGGGTGATTATTTTTGTGTATTATTCTAATTAGGAATTAGACATAATCATACCCAAAACTATTACCAACACTCAACCTTTTTACATTGTTAAGAACAATTGGAAGTGACAACACCCCACCCATGTGGGGTGTGGGTGACCGGTTTTTACAAGCCACAAAGGGGCTTGTTTTTCCCTCTCATTAAATACTACAACATCTCATATTTTGCTAGTATCTTTATCTTTCTAAAAATCTCTATCTCTCACTAAAAGAAATTTGAGAAATTTTTCTTGTGTTCCTACACTAATAATATCATTACTAAGGGTAGTAATATATCTATTAGTTCATAATAAGGGCTTCTACTATTTAATACTAGTGTAGTATTTTGTAGAGATTAAGGGTAGTCTTGGGTGCATCTAATTGGAGAGTTTCTACTTTGAAACTTGGAAGATCATCCTCATATTACTAGCTCAAGATCAATATTTGAAAGGAGTTCAAATATTGTGCCCATTTCCATATAATCAATGTAAGAAATGGTTCTTTCTTTTATATCTAGTTATGCATGTATAAGATTTATTTAGTTTAAGAGTAAACTAAATGTATAATGATATTAGAAGTGTCTAATATCGAGTTTAAGAAACTCACAAGTGGTATCAGAAACTCACATATAAAGCATGTAAAACACGTAAATGATATTGAGTAACCCTTCACCGTTACCTTTACGCGTCTTTAAACGATTCTAAACCTTCCTAGTCTCCACCTACATACAATTAGATAATAAAAGATGAATATCATTCACCTTGAGAAAGATGGATAATTTAAAAAGCGAGAAAGACGGTAATTTTATTACCAATACGGATAGAGGAAGATAAGAGGGGAAGAATGAGACGAACTTACGTGAATCCCAATAAGAAACGAAGGAGATACGGTGATTCAAAGATGGATCAAAATTGGAGGCAAGGGTTTTGGTTTGGGTTTCTTAGTGATGAAATAATGTGTTGTGTTTGTGAATGAAAAATAGATTAAATGGTAGTATGATATGTATAAGGAAAAAGTCAACAAAAGTCAAAATCGCCTTAAGACGGGATTCTCATGGAATCTCACGGAAATTCCAAATACGAACTCGGAAATTCTAAATTCGACTCGGAACATAAAATTCTATATTAAAACTTAAATTTGCTGAAAAGTATCCGTAAAATATTTTCACTAGAAAAATAGGGTATATTTCCGGGTGTTACAATCACCCCACCTTTTAAAAAGTTTCGTCCTCGAAACTTGATAGTAGAAAACAAAAGTATCAAAGACAAGAATCGGTTTTAAAAATTAACAAGAAAGCTTTTACAAGGGAAACATTTATGAAACGTGGTTCTTCTCGAAAACGGTTTAAGGAAATTTTTCATAAGTATGAAACTTACTTACGGATCTCAAGAATGCTCGTCGCGAACGAGAACTCAAATTATCCAAATCAAATTAAAGTCAAAATAGTGAAATCGAAAATCAAACAAGCGTTAGTAAGTGTAGGACTAGTCACCAGACATCTCCAATAATAAGTCCAAACATCCAACTAAACGCAAAATCCAAATATAAAAGGGAAAGAAATCTATTTTCTCCAAAAAGAGGGTACACAAATCATCTTTAGACTTCTTTGAAAAGTTACACTTGGAATACAATGTGGAAATTTGAAGATTTTCTCAAAGATAAACTCAAAAATAACACGACATTACACGTACAGAGAGCGACTCAAGCATTACAAACACAATTCAGGGTAAAAAAATATATATATACTAAACACGCAAAAACGAAACAAATCGAACTCTTTGGGATAGGAAGATCAAGATAAAGTCGGCAGGAAGATCTACAAGAATTCGACATTACTAAATCTACTAATAAATCAAATCCTCCAGAGAATGCAATTTACCCAATTTGCAACTCATCATTTTCAATCATCAGAAATCCTACAAAAATATTCCATAATCACGAAACTTCGAGTAACAAATCCTAATTATTCAAATCCAATATATTTACCTAAGTTCATCGGCACGGTAGACTCCAACACTAATAATCCACAAGAAAGATTCCTTACGCACTCTAATCTTATTAGTTTCATCAAACTCTTACTAGAAACTACCAACAAAATATTTATCTATGGAAACATGATCGCTAATAACCACAAAGTAAAGGACTTACCATGAAATCCTTTAATCCAATTTACTTCAAACTCATCATCCTAAATTTACAATGAACTTTCTCATCCTCGAAAATCAAAACACAATCAAAGTAACAAACATAATTATCTAAGATTCAACTAGCCTCATCCAAAGTCTCACGACAAGGGAAAATCCACAATCCATTATCGGTTATAAGGATTCTTTAATACGCCATAACATCCTTAATTCGATCACTACTATGCTCGAAGCCTCAAATACAAATAGTCACATTAGCAAATTATGGAGGTTACTAATCCTCAAGATAAATGGGTTCACCATTCTAACTCTATAATCCATAACAACTGAGCATTCATTATCCAAAGCTTGCAACGAACATTTCTCAATCTCGAACTATGATTCCTTAAGAATAAAAGAGAATTACCAATTCCAAACCACAAATGATCAATCACTTGGCAATCAGAGAACCATTCAAATCATCTAATCCATCTAAAACTCAAAATGAATCGATTTTCATTTATGACAATACTCCTCAAACTTTGGGGTACCGACTCAATTACCCTAAAGCAAAGTCTCTTTTAGAATCCATCAATTAGAGACATCTAATTCCCAAATGATATCCCAAGCAACCGATATAATACTCAACAATAACGAATATCATCTCGCTCAACTTGATTCCCAAAATAGCACTACACTAGCAAGCTCAATAAATGAAGCCACCAAAAGAGTACAATACCACCAACAGATTCATCCTAAGGTTTAAATCCCAATCCTATTCATGATCAAAATCAACACGAAGCTAGCTAACAACCTAATCATCTCACCAGAGGAAAGACAATGACACCATGACATTGGAAACGATGGGACATTTTGAGGGAAACACAACGCGATAAGATCGGATGAAAATTAGAGGAACGCTAGAGGCAGGGAGCCAAAAGCTAGATATTGGATAGATATAGCTATGAAGATAGCCAAGCAAAGGAAAAGATAAGAGAAAACATTTTCCTAGGAATCAGGTTTAGAAGGAACTTGCATGAAAGGAAATGGAAAGGGATAATGGCACGAGTAAAAGTTTAAAGTTTAATCCACAAAATTTCCTTTCCAAACTCAGGGCGATAGCAAAGCAAATCATCTCAATAACAAAGGTCTCTTACAAGGGACCCTCGTACCACAAATCATCAAAGTAAGGTACACTTAGATTTAACAAATCGATTACAACCCAATTCATCCACCCTTTCATATAACACGTAATCCCAATTGCGGAATTGCAATTCAAGCATAATAACATTCTCTCAACTCCATAATTTGACACATTCCCAAAGGTTTCAAAAACCGAAAAACCAATAAGGAATTCTCCATACTAATCTCTTTTCAACTCCTACGACCACAAGGTAAAACACCGAACAAAACGTCATTATCAACATCATATAGCCCACGAGTTCATTATTATCAAAGTACAACATCAAGTCAAACATCATCATTAACATCCCAAGGTATTTCCATCCTAGCTCACATTATCGAATCTCGCTCATATCTATAATCCTCAAGCAATATGATTCAACTTACAACGAAACCTTACTACTTCAAACAAGTCTCCGATACCATAAGATAAGATCATATCTTTAAATCCAAGAACTATAGCCAAATGCTTTTCCACCAAGCCTATACTCACAAACACACAATCGGAAACCACCAGACATCACTTAATCTCAAAAGTATTTCGCACCTCAAGATATCATTCAAAACTTCTTATTTACACCAATTAGACATATCATAAGCATGGTCTTCAAAACAATACTAAACTTCTAAGTCCAAAAGACTAAATACTAATGAGTTAAGAAGTCATAGCCAACTCATTCGAACCTTACACCATCGAAATATCATGAACTATTTACACACAAGTCATGACAAGCATCAACGCATTAAAATCATCAAACTTATCTTACTACTTTTCCTTAGAGTTAAACCAATCATCAATATAGGGTGAATTTAGATCTACCCATTTTCCTCAAATCACAAACTCATTCTAACGATCACTAATATTCCACAAATTCAAAGTTCTTCCGGACCAAGTATAATATACCACCAACAATTGGGTATGGCATCCACCAAAAATGTTACAAGAGGAAGGTAAGTATACCAATGGTCAGATGGAGGAACAATTAAGAGAAATTTCCAAGAGGCAAACAAGTTGGAAGGGAAAGAAGCACCTAGATAGAAGGAAAAGAGCATAAGACATTAAGGACGAGAGAATTCATAGATGAGGAAGAAATACACTTCAATTAGGCTTGTCAATCTTCAAATCTTCGGTAGTAAGGATCTTTTAAGGTAACACAATGATCCACCCTTAAGACAGTAGTAGATACAAACAAACATAACATCACTCAACACAATCAACAACCAAGTTAGAACCTAACAAACATCAAGTACACCAAAGACTACCAAGTAAAGTCCTTAATTTCTACCCATCTCTCATTTATTATTTCAAGGTCAAGTAGTTAAGTTTAGGGTTCACGTGTGTGCGTCGGGAGCGATAAAGCTCTGATACCAACTGTGACAACCCTCGCGAATGCGGAAAGATAAAACATACAAGCATGTGAATATATAGCGGAATATGA
>JAIUZE010038225.1:0-16458 GCA_022085475.1 Heliosperma pusillum | reverse complement strand
TTGAAAAGCGAGAAAGACGGTAATTTTATTATCAATACGGAAAGAGGAAGTTAAGAGGGGAAGAATAAGACGAACTTACGTGAATTTGAGCGAGAAATGAGCAAGATATGACGATTATAAGCTTGGATCAAATATGGAGGCAATGTTTTTGGTTTTCTTAAGGAAGAAGGAAATTTGAGTTGTGTGAATGAAAAATAGGTTAAAGGGAGGTAGTATGAGGTGTATAAGGAAAAGTCAAGAAAAAGTCAAAGTCGCCTTAAGACGGGATTCACATGGAATCTCGCGGAAATTCCAAATACGAACTCGGAAATTCTAAATTCGACTCGGAACATTAAATTCTAAATTAAAACTAAATTTCCCTGAAAAGTATCCGTAAAATATTTTCACTATAAAAATAGGGTACATTTACGGGTGTTACACATGTGGTGTAAAGGTTATGGGTAATGTTACAAGCGGCAACATACCTGTTGTTGAACGTGCAAAAGACCGGGTTTCTTAGGTTAGATTCGATTCTGAAGAGCTAAAATTGAGTTGCTCGTGCAAAAAGTTTGAGAGGCATGGTATGATGTGTCGTCATGCTCTCTATGTGTTGAAAGATCAGGGCTTCGAACAACTCCCCCATCATTATTTGCTAGTCAGATGGAGCAAATATGCGATGAGTGAGCCGCTTATTACTAATGTACCTAGATCTTTGATTGATGATTGCAATACACTAGACGTCAGAAAAAACAAGATTGGTGTGTTATGGTCCGAGTTGTACTCGTGTGCTACCCTTGCTGAACAAAAACCTGCGTACATAGATGAATTTATGGAGCTACTCAAGGGTTTTAAGGACAAGTTGGTATTGCAAAGCAATGTATCTGATGGTGAATGCAGCGATACATCTGATCAGACAAAAAGAAAAAACGCTGAGCTTGAGAAACTTTTAGGAATCAAAATACCGGCTGAGGTGGTTGTGTTACCTCCTATCCAATCAAAGACTAAGGGATCTGGTAAAAGGTTGGTTTCCCAGAAGGATCAAGCTATACAAGAACAAAAGAAACCACGTAGAAAATGTAAAGCTTGTGGCGAATTAGGATTCCATGATAGTCGGAATTGTCCGGGAAGATTATGAAATATCAAAAAGGTAGTTATGTTTATTGTTGTTTTGCATTTGCTTTTTTTGTTTATTATTTTCTTTTTTTTAGAAGTTGAATTGGTACGTTATGTGAAGAATACAACTGGCTAATTGTAATTTGTACTTCTTTCAGACTTTGAGGCTTGGAGGATTGAAGGTTGGAGGCTTATAAGTTTGAAGGCACCTGAATGAAGATGGATGATGACTTCTTCGCGTATTGTTTTTTTTTATTGCTATTTTGAAATAAGTTTCGCACCTAGATAGAAAATTTGTGTACCTAGAGGGGTTCGTTTGTGTATCGATCTTCATAATTTCTAAACAACATACACATGAGACTTTGGCTTTTGAAATATAAACCTTTGAGGCACAATATATGCTCTAAATCCTATTGGATGATCAGTTGCTAATTGAATTTTGAATGGTCGGCTTTACTATTTCAAGATTACAATGTAAAACAACGTAACTACACGGCATAAATGTGTGTCTAGGCGTGTTCAGATGTGCATGTACCTAAATTGGCTTTATTGATTTAGGAACATCTGAAGGTAAGAGTGTGTTGTTGAAGCTACGACGAAATAAAAAATATGGAGTATTTATGGTGCAATATATGCTATAAATCCTCCTGAATGATCAGTTGCTAATTGAATTTTAAATGGTCGGCTTTAATATTTCAAGATTACAATGTAGTCAAACCTTTCAAACATTTTGAACAAACCCGTTACTATACACATAAATAAATAAAAAACAACTATGTAGACAGAGAGATTAAGAACTAATATCCCATTATCTGAGTTCCAAATCCAGAAATCAACGTATGTGTTCCGTTACAGAATATTTAGTAGTCATTAATACATTCGCAAGCTTCTACAATTTGCATAGTATTCCTTCAGATGATACAACAAACTACGTAGGCCAGTTTTTCAAATTTCCCAACGAGATAGTCACAAGATACCGAAAACGTTATTAGTCAATTGTTGATGACGACGTAGACTGATTTATGTGTTGAAGAAAGCTGCGATGACCTACCTCCAAGGAACCTGTTTAAAAAACCTGCACGACATAAATAAAAGTTTTATTATGGTATAAAATGAATAAAGCCTTCACTGGAGGGGAAGTACATATAATAGCCAGCAAGAAACTATATATTGATGACAAACATACCTACAAATGGATTAAACGTATCTATAACAAATTACGACGTACCGAGTGGCCAATTAGGGTCCTAAACTGTAAACCATTTAACATCAACATTAAACCAAACAGAGGGGTAAAAAAGAACCCTTCCAAGGGGAACTGGTGAATCCAATACAGTATCCCAAATAATAATCCTATCCCAAATGGCTCATTACATTAAGGAGCGTACCTACAACACTAACTAAACATACCAAGGAGCGATCATAACGTACCTTGTGGCCAAATAGGGATCCTAAACCGTAAACTCAAGGGCATTGCTTTAATTAAAGGAATTATTACCTTATTAAACCAATAAAACATAAATTTAACTTAGAAACCTGAACCATGATTATTAAGAAACGGAAAGTCATTGGGATGGTAACAAAAAAAGGTAATAATAATAGTAATTACCTTCCTCATGTTTTCTTGCCATCGTAACAGCTTTAATGCGACTTTCTTCCTATATGCGACAATGTCCTACACAAGTAAGACAAAATTGATGAGAATGTTGTTTTATTACTAAGACCACCAACATTTATAGTAAGACAGAATTGATGAGAATGTCCGAATTTTGTTTGAACAACCACATCACTACAAAAACAGATGCAATATGTTCAATGTATGAAAAAGAACGTAGAAGGATCAACCTAATAAATTACATCTGAAAAGATGGAAAGCGTTGTCACATCCTTACAACTTTGCGTCATCTCCCTTGGATGCACTGAACGCGTATTTCAGAAGTTCGGCATCAGAGTAACCCGCTGCTTGTTCAACATGTTGTTTCCTTATTGATTAAAAAATAATAAGGTTAGATTATGTTAAGTAAATCAAAACACTGCATAAAAGGTTATGATAACAAATAAGTATTCTTGCCCAGATCTGATGTGATAACGCCTTGCATCAGATAGCACTTGATCTCTGAGTTCATTCTGGTCGCTGGTCAACAGAGCATAACAATATTTTGCCTTCAGTTTAAGGACAACCTTATCGGCTGGCCTAGACTTTAAGATATAATAGAAGAAGACTTAATGATCTATTTAGTGCACCTAATATTGTAATTTACGTATATATGTAACAAACGATATACGTTGCTTACATTAAAAAGATTCAATTTAAAAGTTTTACGAGCTCCTGCATATATCTCCATGTAACACATAAGGTAAATCCCATCATCAAAATCAATAGCTTGCGATTTGGCAACATATTCTTCACATTTGAAAAACTGAACTGCCGCGAATCTTTTTGATTTGGCTATCATGACACGTCTAATGAAATCCCTCTGTGGAGAACAGTCAATATAAGTAAAAACGTATTTTAAATGAAGATAAAACATGACAATACGGCAATTAAGGAAGTGTTAACAGTCAAATGCTCACCACGTTCTGAACATAGACATTAAACTTTAATGTTTGATGCCGCATTGGGTGTATGACTTCAATTTTGCGAGATATAAAGTTGACGCAAATCAACATCGGCTCCCGCAATGCGAATGGGAAGAACATCTGATGTAGAAAGGAAGAAGATATGAAGTAAGCCGAATGCCAACAAGAGGCGAGAAAACAGACTGATTAATAGTAAAATAAACAATAAAAAATAAGAACTAAACAAACAAAAAGAAAAATATAGGAGCTCACCAAGCTCAAATGTTCAAAGTCAGTGGTATGTTCCCATTTAATCCCTTATAGAGAACAAATATAGAAGAAACATTAGAAGTACAGATAATAATAAAACAATAACCACATTCATATGTATATAATCACATAACTTACATTGTGAGTAACAAAAGCATATAGACGCAAAGGAGATGAGGGAGCCTTTATCGCCTCTTTCTTGTTTAATAGATGAGCCCATGCATTGATTACATTTGTATCTATACGTGCATCTACAACCAAGCTCTTTAGATCGCATCGCCTTAGTTGGAAATATTGGTTTCTGAGTAATACCTCACTGAAAATAAAAGTTACTAATTACATTGTTGACCGGCTCAGGTACACTGTTTAGTGTTGTAGGTACATTAACTGCAAGATGTTTAAACCATTTAAAAAAAAAAGGTTTTAGAGTTACCTGCCGTCAAAACCATCCCCAAATACCAAATCAGCCACATTTTTCTCCAATAGGCTTAATTCGGAAAACATTGATGTATTCCTTTGAATGAACGGTGATTTAAATACCTCTGAAACAACTATGTCCCTCTTGGAGGGTTGTTTTACCTCCGTAGAGACATTCATCGGTTCTGATGAGGTGGCCATGTCAGGTGCATCAGTATTAATATGCATATCTTGTGTTGCAGATGATTCTGGGGTGTTCTAGGTTACAAACAAGTTGAATGTCGGGTACTCGGGAGCAACTCGTCTTTTCTTTGTTGACGGCTCGTTACTCGACCCCTTGTTGAATGCATTACTCAATGCTAGAACAACATCCAGAAAGGCAACGTCATTCCAACAGGGGTCATCATCCCAATTCCCTGTTGAGGCGGTTGCGACGTCAATTCCAGATACTGCGGAGGGAGGGGCTCCCACTTCAGGGGCAGCAACATTTACACCAGTGGTGGTGTTAGATAACTCTACATCAGCCTTTCCCTTTCCACAATTTGCTTTTTCCAGAATCTCTTCCGCATGTCTACTTGGTGGGGCTAGTTGAAAGCCACCAAGTAGTGCATCAGCCATAGCAGAAAGCTGGCCAACAACTGAGGAACCCGACATCTCAGAGTTGGCATCATTGAGTGTCTTCCCAAAGTGCTCAAAAGCCTGGGCTAGAGCCTTTCCTGCACAGGCAATGTTTTCGATGCGAAAAGTGACTCTTGATCGTTTGGTACTATGCTCATCTTGCTCCTCGTTATCAGCCTCATGATGGTTATCATGATCTATTACATCATGGGCAACATCGTTATGACCAGAGTGCTGACTTTTTGCAATCTCAGGCCTAACACAGCAACAACCAGCCCCTTTAACCATCTGTACATCAACAGAACTAGCTCCGAATCGTTTCGCTTCTTTTATCTCTTTGGCAACCCAAGACAATATCTCCACCTTGGTCCATGTGCACATCGTTGGGAACACCCTGGTGACAGTTCTTGACTTGAAAACAACTCTATCAAGGTAAATGAAAATTAAAACAATGATAGGCGCTTTGAAAGTTTTATTAGGTCCTCCTCGATCCTCCTTTGCTTGCTCAGTCCTCCATTGTATTACATTGGAAATAATGTTGTTGCAGGTGAAATCACACCATTTCAACTGCGGAATAATTGAGACATCCATCACACACTTGAGAATGCGTAGACTTGGAACCTCCCCTTTAACTCCCATTAGAAACGCAGAAACAAGGTACACAACGAAATTCCTCTTAAAGTTGTCCCCACCCTCCTTTTGTGCAGAAATTACATCCAAGAGTTGGGATGAGGTAACCCGGTTTCAACCAAACTGAGACTTCCATTCGCTAACCATGGCTAGAAATTCTTTTGACTTATCATATCGTGATGCTTGCGTTAACTCTATCTCACACATAGGTATACCTATGGCAAGGTGGACATCTTCATCACGGATAGGGAGATGCATGATAGGGAGGGGACAAGAAAACGGATCAAAATTTGAGATCAGCCAGAATGCTAACTATCCAGGGATCATGTCGGTCTTTAGACATAATATACCACCAAAACCCATCTCTCTTATGGCTGAAATCTGTTGTGCAGAAAGTCCGTTGTTGATGAAGGCAAAAAGTACGCTAGGACTCATCCTTGTGCGTAATGCCGGGAATTTCACATTCAAAGCAGACACGGAATGTCGACCACGTGTATGAGAACCTAGTGATGTCGACTCTAATGAACTGCTATTCTCCATGACTACACATGAGACAGATAACAAAAACACAACATGGTTAGATATGGTCAACTGGGGAAAATACGTACCTAATAATCGACTAACCATACCTAGAACAAATAAAAATGTAACTAATGCCGAATACAAAATCCTAAGCCATAAAACATAAACCATTAACATTAACTCGTATAAAAGGATTAGTGAGGAGCCTTACAACAAGGAATGATTAACACACAAAAACAAATGTAGAAAAGGTGTTCTAATTAGGATTAAACTAAAGAATCAAAGCATAAGATGAAGCTAATTAACATAACTGAAATCGGCAAAATTTCAACAACACCAAAGGATTACAGGGGGGGTCTACAAAAAGGGGATTGACTCTTAAAATTGGATAAACAGATTGTAGCAGTTTAGTGTACCTACGCAATACCGTCAAAGTACTTAGATGCATATTATAATGTATATTCAATATCTAAATACGGAACAACAAACAAACCGACAAAAATAATGTCAAAATATAAAATCAGAAAAGGTAGTCATCGTATTCGTTTGAGATTTTGGTGATGGTTAGTGATGTGAACATTAATAAATTTCACATAATGAACTAAAAGGATGAATTATGATGATGAATTATGATGCAACTAATGTGACAATCAATGCAATTACATTAGACATTATACACAAGCTAGAGAAGTAATCATTACTAACATCACAAAATAAGAAAAAATAAAATAAAGAACACTAAAGTAGCGACGGACCTCGACTTAGGGATAAGAGAATACCTGATGAACGAATACGGAAAACCACGACTGTAAGTTTAGCATCGATGAACATGCAAATACAAACAGGAAAACACGATTAAAAATGGATGAGGATCAACGTATGTTAAACGACGAAAATTACGGAAAAAAATAGAAAAGTAGAAATCGAAAGTTCAAATAATGTCGGAACCCTGACGTGAAATACAAATCTTCAAGAAAACAATGTAGAAAGACCTGCATGTGCGATTTAGAGCATGAGGAAGAAGATAACTCATATGTTGATCACAATAATTAAATATACTAAATATAAATTCATTTTGTAAGCTTAAAGTCTCCCACAACATCAATATTAAACACATAAATCAATCAAAATGTTTCTGAACTTACAGGATTCACAAAAACTCAACTAATATGACTAAATTGAGCATTATGAAGAAGATTAATTCGAACGCGTCATATAAAATAGATTATGACGAACTCTAACACAAACACTACTGAATTAGCTAAAATCGAAGTTTAAACTACTAAATCTAAACAGAAATTGTGAAATCAATGATTTTAAGCAGCTAAAATACGAAACATAAGAGAAATTTATCACTTACAAACAATAATAGTCGAAGGAATTGATGTGGATTAGGCGTCGATCGTCGCAAACACCGCGGATTCTGGATGCAGAAATTGGAAGAATTTTAATGGTGAATTAATTGGGGAAACTGTTTGATGAGAGAGAGAGTAACTCAAAATAATGAGAGGAGAGAGAGTGTCATTTATTGAAATACATGTTTATATATTGCTGGCAATGTGTTTGTTTAATACCTTCGTATATATATATATATATATATAGAGAGAGAGAGAGAGGCTGAATCAGGTGAGGCGGGCTGCCTCACCAAAATTCACTGGGCTGATTTTCAGTTTTTTTATTGGATTGAAATTTTGAGGTCATCCATTTCTTTTCATTTGGCCCAAATACTCTCTTTAAAATAAAATAGACAAAACCCCAAACACTTTACTTTGTCTCTCTCTGATTTACACAAATTAATTGATCTTGTACTTGATTTTGTGAAACTTGCACTTGATTTTGTGAATCTCTAACCTGGTTTTGTGAAACTAAGACTTTATTTTGTGAATCTAAAAATTGAATTGTTAACTTTGCATACAGTAACATTTACAAACCTCTATGTTAATTGTAAATATATTTTTTATCTATGTGGGATTCGAACCCACACCTTGCACAATAGCACAACGCTCTACCTTTTGAGCTTATAGATAATATAGTGCAAATTGATTTATGCATTTAACAAATAACAAACACATACATTAAAGTATTAGTAAAGAGTTAATGTGTGAATCTTAGACTTTGTGATGTGAGCATAGGACCTATCTTATGTAGTTTCACAAAATAAAGTCCACGATTCACAAACCTTAGGCGCGGGATTCACAAAATAGAGGCCTACTTTCACAAAGTCAGTACCTATATTCACAGCAGTTTCACAAAGTAAGGTTCATGACTCACACCACAAAGTCCAAGATTCACAAACCTTAGGCGCATGATTCACAAAATAAAGGCCTACTTTCACAAAGTCAATTCCTATGTTCACCAATTTCACAAACTAAGGTCTTAGACTCACAACACAGAGTCCAAGATTCAAAAACTAAACCCTAAAAAAGGGAGGGTGAACCCCTATCGAGGGTGAATTGGATCATAAGGGGTAGAATTTCTTATTTTCAAGGAGTTTCACAACCTTCGGTCTTAGAATCACAATACAACAAGCCAAGTTTCACAAACCTAAGCTTTAGATTCACAAACAGATGCCCTAATTTACCAAAGAAAAAGCCTATTTTCAAGGAATTTCACAAACTTGGGTCTTAGAATCACAGCACAACAAGCCAAGTTTCACTAACCTAAGCTGTAATATTCACAAACACATTAAAATGTACATGTATTGCTTATATAATAAAAATAGATCTTGAGCATTTTTCATTATAGCTAATGAACTTTCTTTGTGAGACTATTGGAAGGTTCGGGAGAGATTGTCTAACTTTGACCAAATTAAGTGTCAGATACACACGAACAAGAAGGCAGACATTAAACATGACTAAGACAATGTGACAAGTGTGAAAAAATCAAGTATAAGATTCTGATAGACATGTCTTAAATGCACAAAAAGCGAACATGCACGCATCATATAATTGGCAAAGACGATTGTAAGGTTCACATACTCGTTTCACTATCATGGAAAACGCAAATTATAGAATAAGACGTCTCACAGCGTAAGACGACTCTTTGATTAATTAAACTCTAATTTATTGATATTCATAAATGAAGTATCTAACACGCAAAAGAACAGTTTTACAGTGTACATCGGTCATCCATAATAATGACAGGATGAAAAATTAGATTGCTCTAAATCATCAGTGATAAGTCGTCTACTCATCACTATAGTTCATTGCATCGTTCAAATGTTGTCATCGTAGCGACCGCGTGTTAGGTGCCCAACATTCAAGCTAGTGACTCACATGTAGGCAGTGGTGGAGCTAGGGGGGCTAGCAGGGGCGGTCGCCCCCCCTGGCGGTTGAAATTTTTGAAGTTTTTAGCGAAATTTTTTGAAATTTTTTAAATGTACCTTATGAAAATAGTCGTTCGCCCCCCCTAAAATTTCCCGCCCCCCCTAAATTCAATTCCTGGCTCCGCCACTGCATGTAGGTATGACACTTGAATTCAACTAGATGAGTAGACGAATTATAACTGCTTATTTGACTTCTAAAAACAATTACAAAGTCATAGATTAACATTGAACTATTAAGCAGTAAAATATCCACAAAAATTTGAGGAAATCAAATAGAGCAGAAGATTGATCTAGCACGAAAGACTCAATTAGCGACGAAAATTGAACCAAGTAACTAACTACTGCTGCTTTTACTTTATAGATGATCATAAAATCACCGATTAAATTCAACATCACAAAAATCACATGAAAATCAATCGAAATCAAATCGAAATATAATATAAAAGAAACATGATAACATAAAAAGCAAAGAATCGAACCAGTAATGAAAGTACCTCAAATCATAATCTAGGTATGAAATAGTAAAGAAACGGAACGAATCGTACAAATTAGGCGTATAAAACGATCGAAACATGCAAAATATAAGCTCAACTTAGTACATAAACTATGTAAGTAGTTGAATAAACAAAAATGCACAAATTAATGAACACAAATCGAAATATAGGTATGAAATACTACACTAAAGGAACGAATCATATAAATAAGTGTATAAAACGATCAAAAATGCAAAAAAAGAGCTCAACTAAGTACATACTCTAATTAAGTTATTGAATGAACAAAATTGAATACCTAAATTACCAGGAAATCGATGAGTGTAACATGAACATTAGCTAATCGCAAATTAGGTTGAGATAAATTACTTAGATCGAAAATGAAGAAGCTCGGATTCGAAATGGTGGTTTTTCGCAGGCAAAATGGAGGAGATTGCATGGAAGATGGGTTGAGAAGAGAGATAAAGAGTGTGGAGCGTAAATGAGGAGTAATGAGGGGAAAGTTTCAAGTGGTCATTAGTTTTGGGGGGGGGGGGTACGTGGCACAATCTGAAGCATCCATTTGTTTTAGATCTGACAGTTAGGATGGGTAGAGCTGCCTTACCCTAAAAAGGGTGCCTCACATGATTCAATTCCTATATATATATATATACATATATATATACATATATATATACATATATATATACATATATATATATGATTTTTTGTTGTTTTTGTTGTTTTTGTAATTTTCTTTCTTTTCTTTTTCTTTTTCCTTTTTATGAAACCTCTTTATTCAAATTCGAAAATAAAACCTTTATTTTCGACTCAAATGAGCTTAGCTTGAGTTCACCAATTAGGACTCTAGCCCCCTATATAAAATACCAAAAAAAAAAGCGAGAACTTTCTTGATTAAGGAAGGTTGTTTATGGGATGTAGATATTGTAGTTATGCCAAATGAAAGGCTAAGGCTAAAAGGAGATGCAAAAATCAGTCCTAATCTAAAGGGTCAAAAATAGGCTTATTTGGCAACGTGAGGCTCAAAAATTAAATGCAACGAAAATTGTTTCAAATTATGCGCACAAAAATATACATCTCGTGACCTAAGGAAAAGACGACATACTTGTGCGTGGTGATGTGACAAGCCATGCAAGGATCCTACTCACAGCCTATGGAGACCGGGTATGAATGCACCGGCCAAAAGGAAGCTCTTAGTCTCACATGTAAGTCGCTATGTCAAAGTCTAGGTCTAGCCTACGGTCTACTTGGTCTCACAAGATGGTCCATGATCCTTCGGTCAAGCCTTTCTTCCTGGGTGTCTAACTAGGAGGTTACAAGGCACAAGCCACTAGGAGGGGGAAGACACGGTTGAGACAAAATCATCATTGAGGTATCATGTTCCCTTCCTAGACCACATTTTAATCAAAATATGTACAAACTCAATGCAAACGGAATTAAAATAACAAACAAGTACTCACAAGTGACAAAATGCAATTTTAATTTCTAACAACAATTAAATATATATGCAAAAATTGTCTAAACTAGCAACACATAAGCAACACACAACAAGTTCCAAAAGGAACATCCTCATCAACAATTTCCCGTCCTCCTCCATATTAATCAAAATAAAAGAAAAGAGCGTAAAAAGGAGAAAATAGTTGAAAAGTGTATACTAAGCGGTCTTCTATTCTCCTATTGTTTCAAATGCTCCATGTGTGCCTACATCACTTGTTAGACAGAAACATATATATACAATGCAATATTTTTGGTTTTTTTGAAGATTTTTCAATTTTTTTGAAGTTTTCGTTTGAAATACTCAACAAATAAATACAAAATTTACAAATATGCACAAATGATATTTCCCTCCCCACACTTAGACTGGACATTGTCCTCAATGTCCAAATGCAGGGGGAAATAGACCTGGCAAATGGGTCAAACGGGTCGGGTTTGGGTCGGGTTAGTTTGGGCCGGGTCGTCTCGGGTTTGCTCAATCTTCCGAGTCAGGTCGGGTCGGGTTGGGTCGCTTTCGGGTTTGGGTCAGTTTCGGGTTTGGGTCACTTCGGGTTTGGGCCATTTTGGGTATGGGTCATTTTGGGTTGGAACATTTTAGATTCATATCCGATTTATTTAGGCAATTTTCAGGTCAAAATGATCAAGTTAGTTTTCGAGTCAAGCCCGCGTCGAGCCAAACTTGCACGAGCCGACTGGGACCAAGCCGAGCTTGAGCTGCACGTGGGCCGTCTCGTCTCATTATCACCCCTAATCACAAAAAATTGGGTCATTTAGGATCATTTCAAATTGGGTCCTCTGTAGGTCGGTGGTTTCAGGTCGGGTTATTTTGGGTCGGGTCTCTTTTGGGTCAGTCAAGGTTCGGGTCGGGTCTGGGTCGGGTCGGGTCAATTCGGGTTTCGGGTCATCCTCGGGTCAGGTAATTCCGGGTCTCTTTCGGGTCTTGGGTTAGCCTTATCGGGTCGGGTTATTCGGGTCGGGTCAGTTTTGCCAGGTCTAGGGGGAAAGAGCAAAATAAAAGAACATGTTTTTGAATTTTTGATTTTTGAAAAATGAATATAACATGTTTTTGAATTTTTGGTTTTTGGAGAATGAAATAACATGTTTTTTGTATTTTTTAAATAGCAAGAATATGTAAATGACAATGCAAAATTGAAATGAATCTAAACTAAATGCAAACTAACTACATGGATGCAAGTTTGTTTATTGATATGAAAAGAGAGCTAATTTAAATTAACTCGCATTTGGATACTTTAAGAAAATTTGGATTCAAGGGAAAATTTTATTTGGATTTTCAAAGTGGGGTAAGGGACAATGTTCAACTCATGAATGCATAAAAATGAAGAAAATTCATTAAAATGCATATGCTCAAAAGAGTGAAGTGGTCCACTTACTTGAACCCACAAAGGAAGCTTTACAATATTGCCTCCATTTTGCATCCATGTTGCTCAAAGCCCGAAGCAACTTGTCGAATTTTTGAGCAAAGTTCAACAAGAAGCATAAGTAGAATGCTAGGAAATCCAAAGAACTATACACCAACAAACACAACCCAAACTTGATCAACTATTCACCGTCTTCATTTTGATACAAAGTAGGAGAAGATGGTAAGATGTAACAAGTTTCCCTCATCAACTCTTTACACCCCTTAGCAATTTTGGGTGGCTTATCACGGTAGACGGGACGGGTGAAGAGTGTGAAAATACTCACCCTCTCAAGAGGATCATGAGGTAAGGTGGAGGGAGGCTTCATAAGAGTAGGTGAAGGAGGAAGCAAGACCTCAACTTCACCATTTTCTTCATCAAGAAATTTTTTTTCAAAGCCAATCCCTCTCATGGCCTCTTCAATTTCATCAACTTGGCTCTCCCAACTAGAAGAGGAGTCATGGAGCCAAGGATCACCTTCAAAAGAGCTCAAATTCAACGGAATTGGAGAGTTAAAAAATGCTTCAATTTCATCATCTATAAGACGATTAATTTCATCATCCCTTGAACTATCCAAAAGCAACAACATCCAACAAATCATCATTTTCGTCACTCTTCTCTTTTCTCAAATCCCCAACAATGCCTTCGATGATACTCACCGCATAGACATTTTCCACCATTGGCTTAGACATAGCCTTCATCAAAGAAAAATCAATTTTTCTTTCACCAACATTAATGGAGAGGTGCCCTTTCTTCACATCAATTACGACACCTCCGGTTGCCATGAATGGTCTCCCAAGGATAATGGAAGTTTTTTGGTTTTCGGGAATGTCCAAGACCGTAAATTCGGCGGGGATGTAGACATTACCCACTTTGACCGGGACATCTTCAAGAATTCCGTTAGGATATTTGACCGAACGGTCAGCAAGTTGTATGGTCATGGAAGTGGGTCTCAAATCTTCAAGGTCAGGCCTTTTTGAAAGGGGGAGAGGAAGGATACTAACACTAGCTCCTGGGTCACAAAGAGCTCTTGTAATTGGAATGGTTCTCACCACACAAGGTATAGAAAAACTCCCCGGATCTTGAAGTTTCTTTGGCATGTTATACATGAGCACCGCACTACACTCTCCCGTCAAGGCTACAAGCCCATCATTGGTTATGCTCCTCTTCTTGATCAATACCTGCTTAAGAAAATTGGTGTAAAGTGGCATTTGGCTTGCCACCTCGGTGAAAGGTGATGAGACTTTAAGCTTTTTTAGCATTCCCACAAATTTCGCAAATTTCTTCTCTCTACTCGCGGCCTTGGCTGGTCTGGAAAAGGTAGAGGAGGTGTGTAATATTGGGTCACATATGGAGGAGGTTGGGTGATTTCATTTTTCCTTGCCATTTCTTTTTCTTCTTCACTAAGGTAATGGTCTTCTACCATCTTACCCTTCAACTTTCTCTTGTCTTTTGGAGGCATAGATTTTTGGGATTCCTTTAAATTTTTCTCATCCAGCAAAGTGATACCATGCAATTGTTTGTGATGTGGTGGTCCATCCTTAGGGTGAGAGCCTTGGATCGTAGAACATGCTCCCATTTTTGAACGTTAATGGGTTCTTGGTTGGCTAAGTAAGAATCAAAATTTCTTTGTTAAGCTTGGACATTAGAAATGTCGGATCTCAAGAGTTTGATTATTTGATCGTCCGTATTTGCCTCACGTTGCATAGCCCTATTCTCCATACCTTTCAATAGTTGTTCAATTGAAGAGTTGGGTTGTTCAATCAAAGGAGGTGGTTGTTGGAAATTTTGTTGATTTTGGGAATTGTGATTGTTGTGTTGATTTCGGTTGTTGTTGTTTCTTTGATCTCTAAATGGAGGAGGGACATAAGATTGGTTGCTTTGATGTGAAAATCTTCTAGAGTCGGAATTTTGGCCTTGGTTGTTGTTGTTGTAAGACCTTGAATGGTCGGGTTTAGAAGGTGGTTGATATTGAGGAGCTTGATATTTGGGGTCCAAGGGTTGACCCTCATAAGAAAGCCTCGGGTCTTGATTGGGAAATGCTCGGTAAAATGTTTCATGGCGTTGATAGTGAAAGTCCTAGACCTCTAATTAGACTCCTCTAATTAGTTCATTAAATTATATTAACTTAATGATTTAGGATCTATTTATCATGCATGCAAATATAAAAGCATAAATATAAAGATAAGATGAAATTTCCTTACAATGAGAAAATTTCGGCTAAATAAGGGCACAATAAGAACTCCTTCTTATTGTTCTTGAGCTTAGAATTAGTGGATGATCCTCCATAAATAAACCTTCAAAGTAGAAGGTTTCCTTCTTGTTGCACCCAAGACTAAACCCAAATAATATTAGCTTATAATTAACTAGATAATAAGTAAGAAATAATACTACTAATATTATTTTATTACTACACTTGTAATATGATATGAATATTAGTTTGCATGTGAGTTTTAGAGAGGTGTTGAGTTAGAAAGAGAAGTAAGAAATAAGCATAAGAATCAAGTGTATGAAAATGAACAACAATTGTTCTATTTAAAGGCCAATATGGCCGGATGACACAAGCTCCAAATGAGCTTTATTTTGCTTATCTTTATTCTCATGCAAATAGGTAGTGTGTGGGATTGTTTATGATCATGTTCATGTCATAATATGTCATAATCAATATGTTGTAGTGTGATACAAGAAATGAACAATCATCATTGTGTTTTTCCACTACAGTTTGGGTCCACATGGTGAAATGTAGTCCATTTTGATTTTTGATATTTGTGACAACCCTCGCGAATGCGGAAATAAAACATAACAAGCATGTGATTTATAAAGCGGAAAATACGGTATTTTAAAACTTTTTACATGCAAGATAAAAATACGAGGAATGTCAGTAATTACAAACCAAATATAAAATACTACAAGAGACGTAGTCTCTCAAAATGTTAACAAAAGACAAAGTTATTTAGCATCTAGCTAATGAACGTCTAGAGGTGTTTCATCCAGGGACAACGCCCGCTAGCTCACACCCGAACCCAAAATACCACAACCAAAAAGCCATCCAATCAAGCAACCTGTTCATCCATGAAAAACATGAACGCCACAGTCAGTGGGGAGTAACTCCGGGTTCTCCCAGCCATATCACATTAAACGTACATAAAAGGAAATACAAAAGTAGAAGCATGCATACATGGATATACATGTGAAATACGATAAGGATAGATAGGCAATTCAATATATAATGATAAGCGCATATGAAGTACGAGTCCGAATCCATCATGTTATACAAAGACTCGGGGAAGACACTCTTAGGCAACCGAATACGCTCACTAGGGCTTACATCTCACCGTTAGCGGTATAAGTTTGATAAGATGGAGACTCGACAAACAAACCATGCCAAGTCATGCAATGATCATGAATAATCAATCATGGACTCGACAAAACAAACAGCCAAGTCATGCATGATCATGAATATCAATCATGTATACGCAATCCATAAACACAACGAACAAAGACGACATCTCCTCACGGTAAATAGAAACGCACTAGCACCGGGTATGTACATGACAGTATGATTAAAGGCATCACGAGAATAAGCATTCTCTGAAGCATACACGATTCACATTTCGAATAT
>JAIUZE010038223.1:0-11002 GCA_022085475.1 Heliosperma pusillum | reverse complement strand
CATTTTGAGGTCAGTAGGTATACATGCACCAAAAATTTTCGTCATAATCGTATTTTAACTCAAAATCTTTGATTTATTAGTTATCTTATAACTTTAATAAAAAATGTCCAAAATGAACATGCATGCTACAAGCTAGCTCTGATACCACATGAAAGTCCATAGACCTTAATTAGACTCCTCTAATTATTTGCTAAATTACTTGTTAATTTAGTATTTAATGATCTATGTAACATGCATGCAAATATAAAGACATTTATATAAAGGAAGAAATTTCCTCACATTGATATGAAAAATATAAGGGCACAACAAGAACTCCTTCTTGTTGTTCTTGAGCTAATAATATGGATGAATACAAATAATTCCCAAAATAGAAGATCTCCTCTAAGTTGCACCAAGATTAACCCAAATAATCTACCCTTATTATTAACTAGATAATAAGATAGATATTATTCTACTAATATTATGACTATATTACTACACTAGTAATACTTAGTAAATATTAGTGTTTGAGAGTTTTAGTAAGAATATGAGGTTTTTAGAGAAGTAAGGAAACAAAGCACAAAATGAAGTAAGTATAAAATGAACACAAGTGCTCATTTTATAGGCCATTTGGCCGGTCCAAATTGTCCAAATAAGGACTCTTATTTTGCATAATTTGATCACATGCATTAGAGTGGAGTGTTGTAGAACAAGTGATGATTGTTTACTACTTGTTATGTCACTTTCATAAAGTAACTAAAGAGTAAAAATAAGAACAAAATCATCACCATGTAACTACTAGCCCAACCGGCCACAATGGCCTTAGTTTGGTCCATTTTGATTTTTGATATTTGTCTTACAAATACTTATTGATCATATGGTTAATTATCTTGTATAATTAAGTGTTAATTTGATCATATAACAATTATATGACTCAATTAAATAAATAATATGTACTTAACATTTTAAGTAATATTTTACCATTATATCAATATATAATGGGTCCCACAATGCTTAGTTAATTTATTTTACAACTCCTTGTAAATATAATTAACTAATTACCTCTATCTCAAAACCTCAACTAATTTAGTAATTTAACGATTAATTACTAAGTTAAATTTTATTTAATCGTATTAAAATAAGATATAAATTTATTAGTCAATTATCGCATAATTGAAAAATAAGCTTAATCGAATTTGAGTTCTTAACTCATTTTCTAATAATTAACTCTCGTACATATCGAATATATGTAATGTACTATTTAACTGTATCGTATACAAATAATTAGTTACTATTTGGATTTCATCCTTTAGGTGTGACCGAAAGGGATCAGTTGATCACCGCCGTCAAACGACAATAACGTCAAACTCTAGTCAGCCAACCGTTATTGATTTACGTTAATCAACTGACTAATCATATATATATAGTCAATAAATATCCCAATTATATTCCATAATAAGATTTAGTATGTGGCGCACTTTTGTGGAGGACCCCTACTCCAACAGGTATGGGGAACCTGTATTTGATGGTGATATTGTTGATAGCTCTATTGTCTATGCACATCCTCCAAGACCCATCCTTCTTGGGCACTAGCAAGGCAGGAACTGCCCATGGACTGAGGGACTCCCTCACAAAGCCCTTGCTGAGTAGGTCACTAACTTGAGCTTGTAGTTCCTGAGTGGCCTTTGGATCACTTCTGTAGGCAGGCTTGTTGGGCAGCATTGCTCCAGGAATGAGATCAATATGGTGTTCTATCCCCCTGCGTGGGGGCAGCCCACTAGGTAGTTCAGCAGGAAACACATCTCCATAGGCTCTCAGTACCTGCTGGACCTCAGCTGGAATACTTTCTTGGGGGAGCAGAACTTCTTTTGTTAGGAGGATGAACACTGGCTCATCACCCATGAGCTCTTGAACAACCTCAGCTTCACTCAACAACAGAACCTCCTTGGATACATCATTGACAGCAGTTATGTTCCTCTTAACATTGGGAGGCAAAGGAGCCAAGATGATCTTCTTGTTACCAAACTTGAAGGCATAAGTACTGTCTCTCCCATGGTGTATAGAGTCTCTATCAAATTCCCATGGTCTGCTTAACAAGAGGTGGCAAGCATCCATAGGAAGAACATCACATAAGGCCTCATCACTATAGCCCTTGCCAATATAGAAAGGCACAACACATTGCTTATCAACCCTCACTTCCACTCCTTTGTTCAGCCATCTCAGTTTGTAAGGGTGGGGGTGTTCTTGTGTGGTTAGGGACAAATTATCCACCAGAGTTGTGGAGGCTACATTTGTACAGCTTCCCCCATCAATTGTCATATTACAAACCCTTCCCTTTATGGTACACCTAGTTCTGAATATCTGCTGCCTTTGATCATCCTCCAAGGGTTGAGGCTGGGTGTGCATAACTCTCCAGGTTACTAGACTTAAGCCTGCATTAGGCTCAATCATCTCCTCACTAGGTTCTTCCTCAGGTTCCTCCAGGCTCTCCTCACACACAAGGATCTCTTCATCACCCCACTTCACAATCTCCATGTTGCTCAAAGCCCTTTTAAAGAACAATCCTTGATAAAATGCCCAAAGCCTTGGCATTTAAAGCATTTCTTGAGGGCCACTGTCCTCCTCAAGTCTGTCTCAGGGGCCTTCCCCTTGTCTACTACAAGAGTTTTAGCAGGGACCAAGGGTTCTCCTATTCTGACTCCAGTGTAAGGTTTAAAAGAGGGTCTAGTCTCGGGTTTAGGAGGGGCTGACTTTCCCTTTCCTAACTTCTCAATCCTCAAGGACAGGCTAACTGAAAGTCCTAGACCTTTAATTAGACTCCTCTAATTAGTTCATTAAATTACATTAACTTAATGATTTAGGATCTAGTTATCATGCATGCAAATATAAAAGCATAAAAGAAAAGATAAGACAAAAACATCCTTACATGGGGTATTTTCGGTTCAATATGGGCACAATAAGAACTCTTTCTTATTGTTCTTGAGCATGAAAATAATGGATGATCCTCCATAAAACAACCTCCAAAGTAGAAGGTCTCCGTCTAGTTGCACCCAAGACTAAACCCAAATAATCTAAACTTATTATTAACTAGATAATAAGTGAAGATAAATACTACTAATATTATTGTATTACTACTCTAGTAATACTTAGAGAATATTAGTATTTATGAGAGTTGTAGAGAGAAGAGGTTTTAGTGAGAAGTATGGCAAAAAACAAGTGAATGAATTGGTGAAGAAAAATGAGCAACCAAAATGCTCTTTTTAAGAACATTTGGCCGGCACATCACAAGCCCCAAAATGGTGATTTTTCTTCTTATTTAATTCACATGCAAATAGCTTGAGTGTGGGTTAGAAATTGATAATGATCATGTGTCATAACATATCATTATTAAATGGTGGAGTGTGGAATTGGTAGAGTAAAATCACTAATGATTTTCTCTACTCAAAACCGGTCCACTTGAGTCCATAATGGACCATTTTGATTTTTGATATTTGTCTCACAAATACTTAATAATCATATGCTTAATTATCTTGTATAATTAAGTGTTAATTTGATCATGTAACAATTATATGAATCAAATTATATACTTAACTTTTAAGTGATATTTTACCATTATATCAATATATAATGGGTCCCACAATGCCCAGTTAATTTATTTTACAACTCCTTGTAAATATAATTAACTAATTACCTCTACCTCAAAATATATGCATAACCTCAACTAATTTAATGAATTAACGATTAATCATTAAATTAAATCTTATTTAATCGTATTAAATATAAGACGTAAAATTTATTCAGTCAGTTATCGTATAATTGACTAATAAAACTTAAGTGGAATGAGTTCCTAACTCAATTTCCAATAAATAACTCTCGTAACTAAACGTACATATCAAATATATGTAATGCTCTAATTAAAACTGTATCGTATACAAATAATTAGTATTCTATTTGGGTCTCATCCTATAGGTGTGACCTAAAGGGATCAGTTGATTACCGCCGTCATACGACAATAACGTCAAACTCTAGTCAGCCAAGCGTTACCGATTTACGTTAATCAACTAACGTGGAGTATCAAAATATACTAATCATGCCACGTATATTCCAAATGAGATTTATTATATAAATGCACTGTTGTGGAGGACACTTACTCAAACAATCTCCCACTTGTCCGATACAAGTTGTGCATGTAACAACATTATTGCGGAGGACTCCTCCTCCTACAATTTCTCCCACTTGTCTCGACAAGTTGTGTGCTACCGATTCTCTTGTCTCTTTTGCGTCACATGCTCCCACTCATTGCAAGGTGTCTTACAGGTCGCACTTGCAATTTAAAATTATAAGTAGAGTGGTTTTCTCGATCTGGGAGAGTAACTGTCTGACCGGAAAATCTACCAAAGATCTCTTCCGAGCGTGGCCACGCATTTCCAGTTACTACTCCTCGAGTGGCCCGAAGATGTTAATACCCAACGTGGGTGGACAATTCCTGTTGACCCATCTTACACTGTATGATGCAGATCACCATGACCCAGAAGATGTCCATCGGCCTCCTTTCACGGCACGACCTAGGACAAAAACCAAAGTCAATCAGAAACTACACCGACTCAGGTAAATGGTCGCCAGTCTAAAGAATCGACTCATAGGAATAAAATAGAAATCCCCGCCACGACCAGGCTTCAACAATTTTGATAAGGGACTCTATTATGGTCACTGCCCGACTGAGTGTCTCCACAGTCTGTCTATGTAAACGACCAGTCATCTCCATGACCCCATGGTGCTGAACCAACCATCAATCGACTTACAATCTAGTCACTTTGAGACGTCACCTCAAATGAGTGACTAGGGACAAAACACTAAGTTCATCCTGTTCACTTGAATTGGGTTCAACTTTCTTTCAACCAATTCGGATAAACAAAGTATTAAAATTTAGTCAAACTAAATAAGGAGTTTTTAATGAAACTCTAACAATGAATGCGATTATCTAATATTTGGAAAAATTGATACGTTATCAATAATTTCATATCTCATAATCTCTAGCAATTCAGGTGCATATTTCAATCTCATTGAAATGACATGACTATCATGTTCAGCCTGCAAAAGCATAGCTAATGGATTAGCAATACTTGCATCTCTCACATCGTTCTGATTGCTATTTCTCTTTGTATACGTAATCTCAAATTACATAAAACTTTCTGAGTACATGTCTAGGTTAGAATCTAAACTTAGGACTCTTGGCCTAAAGGTATCTCCCACTGTTTTACCAGTATAATGGGATAGGATATACAACTCTATGAACTATTTCTAGTCCCTCCAATACTGTCGAATCCAAGCTAATTTCATATGCATCATCATATGACACAATGTACTCCATTTCCGTTGTGAAATCCGCAATGATAAATTGCCTGGAACACTTCCAGCGGATACATGACATTTATATTTGAAAATGTCACTCCTACTTGGAACCTTTCCAATAGTCTTTTATGTTTGGAACTCTTCCAACAGATAAATCTTCTATAAAACACAGCCAGTTCGTGATTTCAAATCACTTTGATCAGTTTGGAAACTGAAGTCCGTGTAAACTCTTACACACAACTCACTATAACCTCCAAACATATGGAACATATCTTTAGTCCTTCGCAAGTACTTAAGGATGTTCTTTATGGATTTCAAGTGACTCTCACTTGGATTTGATTGCAAATAATTTGTCATACTCGAAGCATGCAAAATGTCGGATTGAGTATACATCACAGCGTATATAATTGATCCCGCAGCGGAAGCAAAAAGGAATCAATTATTATGTGTTCAACTTTCTTGAACTAGTCAAAGATCTTATCAATATAAGAATTTTGACTCAATGCTAATATCCTTTTAGATTTATCTCCACAAATCCGGATATCTTAAAGATGTATTCTACTTCTCCAAAATCTTCCATCATTTAAAATGATCAATATGTCTCCACATATAAGAATGATGAAAACCATATTACTCCCACTAAACTTCATGTATAAACATAATTCCTCGAGAATTCGAGAAATATTTTATGACATGATTGACACACCAATTCCAACTCTTTAGTGCTTACTTAAGACATCCTCTTAAGCTTGCAAATTAACTTAGGATAGTTAGGATCTACGAACCCACAGGTGAATATAAAATATACTACCTCTTCTGGAATCGTATTCAAGAAGGTGGTTCTTGAGGTCCGATTGACATCATACTATTATGATATGCTGTAATCGCTAAGTATATTCGAATGGATCAAAGAATTAAGGTTGGTGCAAAACTCTTTGCCTACCCATTTATCTTTGAAAACATTGTAATGTTTATCCATGCAAATTTTGATCTTAAAAATCAATTTACATTGAAGAGGTCGTACTTCTTCAAGTAAAATTTACCAGGTCACATACCTGACCAACATGCATGGAGTCCATTACAAATTGAATGACTCTAAGCCATACCAAGAAGTTGGGATTAGAAACAGTCTTTTATAAGTCATAGATTAGAATTCATCACTATTAAGGAGTGATAAAATTCCACCTGACCTCTTAGGTTCCGAAGAAACAACTACTGAACAAGCAATGAGGAAACTTTTTCCGGACTATATGCTCAGTTTGTGGCTCTTGAAACATTTACTCCCACTCTATCTTATCAAGAAATAATCGTATTTTTATTGAAAGACAGCATCACGAGTCACAAACGCTTTGTTCTCGTGGTTAATGTAGGATTATTGAGCACTTGTTTTATTCGGATAACTTATAAATTAGGTACGTTACCTATCCATATCGTATATGAAATAAAATCCGACTGTTTTAAATGTGCTTTGATATGGTGGGAAAAGAAATAGCAGACAAAAATATTAAGATCCCAAGGTTAGTCAAATGGCTCTGTTTGACTTGACAAAAACAAAACGATATCGTATAAGGTTCTGTTTCTCAATGCAACAACACCTTATCTCGTAATATGTGTTAGAGAAGTCAACTTGTGAAACTATTCCACAAAACTTTTGGTTAAAATCAAAGTCAATACTTAGATCTTTACAGTTACGATTTGGTCGTAAGTCCACTATCTAATATTCTTGGTGGTTAACTACTTCACATTGAAGCTCTTTGAACTTTTCAAAGATTTCTCTTGGCACCTCATTAAGTAGAATCAAACACAAGATCTACTTAAGTCGTCGGTAAATAAAGTGAAGTAGTCATCACCATCTCTGGTTGTGCATGTTATTGGACCACACATATTCTTATGTAATATGGCCAATAACTCACTGGTTCGATTTCCTTTTCAATAAAAAAGGGCACGAATCATCTTGCCTTGAATACAAGATTCGCACACACCATAAGATTCAAAATCAAATGTTGTAGGGATACTAGTCAATACTAGTCTTTTAATGTGCTACACAGTCCAGAATCAAGATTAGATATGGGTCACAAATTTTGAGCCTTTTTCAATCTATATGACAAGTAATTTCTAGTTTAGGTCAAGAATATAATTACCTTTGATTGGTATGGGATAACCATAGACCAAGTATAGGCATAAAAGGATACAACGCTTGTTCCATTCACAAAAGTGAAACACTTGTGTCGTTCACTAAAGTGGATACTATATTCTTTATTTAGAGGTCATGTACATAATAACGTTTATTAAAGTATACCTCTAAATCCAAAACTAGATTGATCACATTATATGTGACAACCCTCGCGAATGCGGAAATATAAAACATACAAGCATGTGAATTATATAGCGGAAATATGAAGTTTTTAAAACTTTTATACATGCAAGAAGAAGTATACGAGGAGTGTAAAATATTACAAACCAAAGTACGAAATAAACTACGACAAGAGACGAAGTCTCTCCAAATGTTAACAAAGGAAAAGTGTTTATCAAACAAGCTAAAATCGTCTAGAGGTGTTTCATCCAGGGACTACGCCCGCTAGCTCACACCCGAACCCAAAATACCACAAGCAAAAAGTCATCCAAGCAAGCAACCCGTTCATCCATGAAAAACATGAACGCCACAGTCAGTGGGGAGTAACTCCGGGTTCTCCCAGCCATATCACATTAAACGTACATAAAAGAAAATACAAAAGTAGAAGCATGCATATATAGATATACATGTGAAATACGATAAGGATAGATAGGCAATTCGATATATAATGATAAGAGCATATGAAGTACAAACCGTAACCATCATGCTATTGATAGACTCGGGGAAGACACCCTTAGGCAACTATATACTCACTAGGGCTTACATCTCACCGTTAGCGGCATATACTTGATAAGATAGAGACTCGACATATAAACAACGTCAATCATCTAATTCATGCAAGAGTCCAACTCAATGTTCACGTATAATTCAACTTACAAACAACCATCAAATCATACGACTATGACAACACAATCTCTCACGGTTAATGACACGCACTAGCATCATGTACAATAGCAAGACAAGCCAATGGAAGCTCACGGAAAAAGGCATTTCCCGGAACCGTATACGATAAGACGTTTCGTATACTCATGACCTAGACAAACAACTTCAAGGGATAAGACGTTTCCCGGAATCATGTACGATAAGACGTTTCGTACACACAAGACTCTAATCCTCTCGGTAGGACGACGATAATAATACGGTCCTAGTCTAAACCTGGCCAGACTCTCGGGATAAGACATTTCCCGATTCGACATGTGGTAAGACGTTCCACATCCAAGACTCGGTCAATCATAGACGCCAAGTACCCCAAATTCGGCTAAACCACACGAAAGAGGCGGAAAGAGATCTATAGTCAAAAGTGAAGCTAGTACGCTACATGCAATGACACCACCTCGCAAGGATACAACATTTGACGGTCGGGTTGATCAACGCATTGCGTTCGCCTCCTAACAACGTCGTCATATCCCCACTAAACAAATGCACAACGGCATCACGGTTACACTTCAGCGCTCCGACATTTAAGTCTAACGTATATAAAGTATGACCGGGGAATGAGAGTTCAAAGCACTGAACAATTAGTGCTCACCACAAATACATAAGGTAAAACCGACTCTAAGGGGGGGCACATCAAAAACCGTCACAAAACATGAGAATAGGGAATTTTATAAACTTAACTATGATAAAAATGAATCAATACATGATACATAAGCATTAGAACAAGTTTATGAAGCATAATGAATAAAAACATAGATCACCTCTCCAAAACAACGTTGTTTGGAAACCAACGAAAACAAGGGTCCACTTCAAACGGTCATAACTAGAGTTCTAGACATGAAAATGCAGAAATTCCAAATGGAGGTGATAGCTTATCCTCTTACGGTTCCAACGGGATGTCACAATCCCAAAACAAGCAAGTAAGGAAGGAGATATGATCATTTTACGAAAAGGGGTCAGTGTAGGAAAACTGCAGTCGGCCGGGCAAAACGCAGCCTGCGCCACCACGACGCAGCCTGCGTCCCACGACGCAGCCAGCGTCCTACACGGGATTCAAGCACAATCAAATCCCAACAAGTTATCAACCAAAAATCCTCATTTATCATCACAAACCATCAATTCTCATATCAATTAACAACTAACAACAACCAACAACAACAACACAAGTCCTAAGCATACTAACCATAATCTAAATACGATTACTAGCCTAGAAAACACATAAAACACGTAAATGATATCGAGTAACCCTTCACCGTTACCTTTTCGCGTCTTTAAACGATTTCTAAACCTTCCTAGTCTCCACCTACATACAATTAGATAATAAAAGATGAATATCATTCACCTTGAGAAAGACGGATAATTTAAAAAGCGAGAAAGACGGTAATTTTATTACCAATACGGATAGAGGAAGCTAAGAGGGGAAGAATAAGACGAACCTAGATGAATTTGAGCAAGAAATGAAAGCGTAGCGATGATTCGAAGATGGATCAAATATGGAGGCTAGGGATTTGGGGTTTACTTAGTGATGAAGTAAGAAGAAGATTGAATGAGGGTGTTAGGGTTGTGAGGGAGTATATGAAGAGTAAGTGGAAAAGTCAAGGAAAAAGTCAATAAAGTCAAAGACGGCTCAAGACGGGTTTTTCTTGAAATCTTGCGGAAATTCCAAATACAAACTCGGAAATTCTAAATTCGACTCGGAAAATTAAATTCTAAATTAAAACTAAAATTTGCTGAAAAGTATCCGTAAAATATTTTTACTAGAAAAATAGGGTACATTTGCGGGTGTTACAATCACCCCTCCTTTTAAAAAGTTTCGTCCTCGAAACTTGAGAGTAGATAATAAAAGTATCAAGGACAAGAATCGGTTATCAAAATTAATACTAAAACTTTTACAAAAGAAACATTTAATAAACGAGGTTCTTCTCGAAAACGGTTTAAGGAAATTTTTCATAAGTGCGAAGCTTTATTTACGATTCACAAGAGTGCCCGTCGCAAACGAGAACTCTAGCTATCAAAAATCAAATCAATGTTGAAAAAGGGAAATCGAAAATCAAACAAGTGTTAGTAAGTGCAGGACTAGTCACCAGACGTCTCCAATAACAAGTCCAAACATCCAAGCAAACACAAAATCCAAATATAAAAGGGAAAGAAATCTATTTTCTCCAAAAAGGAGGTACAAAAACCATCGGAGTAAGGTACACCTAGATTTAACAAATCGATCACAACCCAATTCATCCATACTTTCATATCACACGGATTCCCAAATGCGGAATTGCAACTCAAGCATAATAACATTCTCTTTTCAACTCCTATGGCCACAAGGTAGAACACCGAAGAAAACGTCATTATCAACATTATATAGCCCACGAGTTCAATTATTAACAAAGTACAACCTCAAGTCAAACATCATCATTAACGTCCCAAGGTATTTCCATCATAGTTCACATCATCGAATCTCGCTCATATCTATAATCCTCAAGTAATATGGTTCAACTTACAACGAAACCTTACTACTTCAAACGAGTCTCCGATACCATAAGATAAGATAATATCTTTAAATCCAAGAACTATAGCCAAATGCTTTTCCACCAAGCCTATACT